>JADHKO010000194.1:0-60076 GCA_019925425.1 Ophiostoma pallidulum | reverse complement strand
CCCGCGTTCCGGGGCGGCCTGGGGGTCCCCGGGGGGGCCCATGATGCCCCGCGGGGTACCTCCCCCCCCCCCCCCCCCCCCCCCCCCCTTTTTTTTCTTCCTTTTTTTTTTTCTTTTTAACCCTCTTTTTGCTAACCAAGTACCTTTATCAGGAATTCGTCACGGCCACGCAAAAGGTGAACCGTCGGAAGATCAAGGCGGCGTACAGCAAGGAGATCCAGGCATCGTTTGGTGCGAAGTAGTGGACGCCCTTTTGTAAAACACGTTTTCTTTCCTTCTTTTTTTTCTTTAAAAAAAAAGCCACTTTCATCGCCCCCCCCTCCAGTCCTCCTCGATCTGTATCACCTCTTCTCCCCCTTTGTATGCTTATCGTGTTCTTGTTTGCTTTTTATTCGTTTCGTATATTGGTTCTCCGCACCAGCCGGTTGTCTGTCTCCTTCTTTCGCCTCTTCTTCCCTCGGGCATCCCTGCAAAACGCCTGGTCTCGCGGGCGGTTGCGAATTGTGTGTTTGTGTGTTTGGACGTTTATCTTGTTTCCATTTTACATAGGGTAGCACGACCAAAAGAGCACTCCCACGCGGGCCGCCGCTGCTTGTGTAAGCTCTTGCTCTCTCTCCCGTGAAAATTACAGAGTACATAGCAAGAGATGGAGAGACCCCATTGCATTTTGGCACGTTTAAAATCCTCCAGGGGGGGCTCGTCTGGCGGCGACGGTGCAGCCTGGCCTATGCAAAAAAAAAACCTCCCCCAAATTCCAAGAATGCACATTGCAGAGGACGCAATGTTTGGGTTGAAAAAAGACAACATAACGAGTTACCCCTTCCCCTTCCCCGGGAGAGTACACACAACAACGGGAACGCACCCGCCCGCAACGAGAGAAGAGTCGACGGAGAAAGAATTATAGCAACTGGCAAAGACAAAGAAAAGGAACAACAAAGACTCCCGCTTTCGTGTTTCGCTCGTGGCATCGTGAATTATTGTTGGCGTCGTATAAGAGGGGAGGGGAAAGGGGAAGGGAGAGAGGGAGAGAGAGAGAGAGAGAGAAAGAAAGGACCGGTGGTGGTTTTCTTACGTCCGGCGCTTGTAGAAGACCATGTAGGCGCTCGCGCCGTTGGTGTTGTCGCGGTACAGGCGCCGCGCCATGTCGCGGCTGTCGTTGCTGCCGATGATGACGGGCTCGATGCGCGCGTCGTCAAAGTGGTGCCACTGGTTGGCGTCGGCGGCGCCCTCGTCCTTGATAAAGGACCGGTAGTGGCCCGACTTGAGCGTGCCGCTGTGCACGATCACGGCGTAGCAGTCGTAGACAAACGGCGCGCGGAACTGCGGCTCGGTGCGCGCGTCGGCAAAGACGCCGTCGGCCGCCTGGTCCGTCGGCGCCGTGCGCGCCTGCACCGTGTACGGCGTCAGGTCCAGCCCGTTGATGGGGAAGACGACGGCCGTGTTGTTCTTGCGGAAGCCGTAGTGCTCGTTGCCCTGGAAGCGGCGGAACGAGATGCAGAGCAGGTCCGGCAGGCGCACCAGCCGCACGCGCTTCTCCGTCGTGTCGATGCGCCGGCACTCGTCGCACCGGTACTCGGGCAGCAGGTCCGCGCTGCAGTACTGGCCCAGCAGCTCCGCCATCGTCGTCGCCGTGCTCGTGTCGTTGGGCGGGATGGGCAGGTGCAGCGCGTCAAAGTGCTCGTACGTCAGCGACGGGTGGCCGCAGCTCCGGCACCGCCGGTCCGTCACCTCGACGCCGCGGAAGAACTTGTCCACCAGGCTGTCGTTGTACTTGCCGTACTCCTTCCAGTACTGCAGGCCGTTGCCCAGCGCCGTGCTCCGCGGGCCCAGCGCCGGCTGCTGCACCTCGCCGGTCCGGTCGCGCAGCCGGTTCGTCTCGTCGTGCAGGTTCTCGAGCAGGAACGAAATGAACTCCTGGGCGTCCTGCTGGTACGGGCCGCCAAAGATCATGCTGCGATCCGTCTTGACCGTCCCGTCAAAATCCCGCGAGTGGATGTGGTAGCAGTAGTCCTGTGTGTGCGCGCGCGCGCGCGCGCGGCGCCCCAAGTCAGTGTCCGGTTTCTCGCCCGATATCCCTTTTTGTCTTGTGTGTTCAGAAGAGGGGGGGAGAGGGGGTGAACCCCTTTCAGCGACATACCATTAGAGTCTTGGCCTTCATCGACCCAAACTTGCCGTATTGCATCCAGTGGAACGAGTTGGCCAGGATCTTGGCCAGCAGCTGCGGGTGGCTGATCTTCTCGTCGGCCTTCATCGGCACTCTCCAGCGGCTCATCCACTCGCCCGTCGTGAGCTCGTCGGCAAACGAGCCGGAGGAGAAGAGCGACTGGAACGAGCTGTTGCCGTAGCACCAGTTGCCCGGGTTCAGCAGCCCGACCTTTTGGCGCCGGATCCGGCCACCCGTTACGCCAGCTTTGGCAAGCTTGGTGCGCATGTAGTGGTCTTCGTCGTCGGCCTCGGCCACGTCGTTGTGGGTCTGCCGTGGCACCGTCGGCGGCGGCCGTGTCGGGGGTGTCGGCAGAGTCGAGTACAAGGACGCGGCGGCGGCGGCAGCTTCTGCGGGGGAGGGCTGCATGGGGGCCCTGTACTCGGACTCCGTCGCAACGGTGGCCCGCGACGCCGGGCGGTCCTGCACCGGCGACACGGCGAATGCCCTGTCGGCTGGGGGCGCGTGGAAGCCGATCTCGCTGTCGTCCTGTGTCGCAACCGGGGCGACCATGGACTCCTGAATGGCAGATACGGGAGGGAACCGGCGCAAAAAATCGTCCGTTGTGCGCACAAAGGACGACTTCTCCATGTTCTTCAGGCTCTCCTCCCACCGCTTGGCCTCGTCTGCGTCCTGGATCGGCTTCGCCATGTACTTGGAGTGCGGCCGCGTGAAGGTGTTTTGCCGCGGCCGTGCAGCGGGCCGCTCGCCTCCTCGGACGCCGGCGCCTCCTGCGGACGAGGACGTCTGCAGGGAATTGGGCCCCATCATGGAGACCCAGGCCTCGATGCCGCCCTTTAGCAGCTTCGGCCGCTTGCTGCTGCTGCTGCTGCTGCTGTCGGACTGGTAGTCGTAGTAGGCCAGAGCGTTGTAGAAGGCAGCCACGGTCTTGTCGGCCGCCGACACCGCTTTGCCATGCCGGCGGATGGTTTCCGAGTCTTCGTCGTAGAACACGATCAGGTCGGCATCGCCCCTCCTATCAAATATCCGCGACTCGGCAGCAGGGGCCAGCACCATGCTGTCGGCAATCTGGCTCGCGGAGATGTCCTCCCGCTGCAGAATTTCCGCGTCGACGCAGATCGTCCACTGCGCCATGATGTGCCCTTCGTCAAATTCCTCACGGCTGCGGATGTCGCAGAGGAGGATCTGAACGTCCTTCGACCCAGCCTGCATGAGTTTGAGCAGCTCCTGGGCCGTAATGGTGTCGCCGTCTGGGACTGCAATGCGGGGCACCTTTGGTCGTGTGGAATCCTGGCTCGGCCGCGAGGGCTGCCGCGAGTGGGAGTACGGCATGGAGAAGTAGTCGTCTGTGGGGGTCTGGGATGCCGCCTTGGCCGTGCCGGAGAAGGATGTCAGCGAGTTGGTTCTGCTGTACAGGCCTCGCGGTGTGCTGGCGGGCATCTGGGAGCCCTGGCCGGACACGCTTCCGCGGGCAGGGCTGTATATTGCATCAGGCACCTTTGGAAGGTCCGGCAGCGGATGCAGCATAGTCGGGTTGTTGGTCCGGCTGAGAGGCACCGTCGTCGGCAGTGTCTCGAAGCTCTTCGGGGGCATCTGCGTCTGCACCTGAACCTGCGCCTGCGCCTGCGCCTGTGTCTGCATCTGCGGCACTGGTTGTGTCTGCAGATGCTGCAGCTTCTGGAAGCTTGGGTGGTTGATTGGCTGGGTGCGTATCCGCGGGTCCTGCACCGGCTGCTTCGAGGGCTCGGACGGAGGGGTGGCCGCCGCCCTCAGCTTGGCAAACCTCTCTGCCAGATCCTGGGTCGTCTTGTTGCCGTCGGTGCCGGCCGGCTTTATTGCGTTGCCATGCAGGGCCTGCGGCTTGGGGTGGATCGCGGGCCTGGCTTTCGTCTGCAGCGGCGGTGGTTGGGGTTGGGGCTCCGATGGCGCCGGACGCTGTGGCGGCGGCAAGCTGGTTCTTGAATCCTGTTTCGTGGACCCTCGGGAGCCAGTCGAGCGGTGGCCGTTCGTGGTGCCACCCGCCCCATTTGTCTTCCCCGGCTCGACCGGGCTGCTTTTCGGCTGCACCCCGGTTCGTGCATTGTCCTCCTTGACCAGCGTCTTGATATTTTCGTACGTGGCGCTGTCCGCACTGATTTGGCCCATCAGCGAGTTGTAGCGAGCCCGCGCGCCCTTGTGGCCGGTCATGACCGACAGCCACTCGGCATTGCTCGGCAGCACTTCGACCAGGGCAATGCTGGCCTTGATGTATTCGCGGAGCGCCAGGTCCAGGCGTCCATAGTCCTTCATGAAGTCTGCCTGCTTAATGCAGCTCTCAGCGTAGCCTAGGACGGTCTCGACCGGTGTGAGCGAGTCAACGTCCAGTCTGGCATGCCGGATGTCGTCGAAGTGCATGTAGTTGCGCTTCGGTCCGGAAGGCGCCGGCACGGCCGAGGCGGCGGCGCCGTTCACGCCCCCGACACCAGGACCATATCCGTTTGCCATTGTGTCGTTGGCCGTTCGGTTGTCCGGTGGTCAGACGGCAGGTCTGTTTGTTGTAAATTGCGAAAGCACCACCGTCGCCGTGGAGGACGAGGTGGTGGGATCCTGTCGTGGCCCCCCCTTTTGCGCAGTCCGGGTAAGGTGACTGGGAGCAAGGGAGAACAGGGGACACGGCCGCAGTCTCAAGGCTGCATATCGTAGGCCAAAGGAGGATCGAGGGCCGGGCGTGGTCAGCTGGAAGGCGTTCGCGGGCACGGGAGACAACAAGGATAAGACGTCGTGGGTGGCCAGTCGCGGGGAGGAAGCCGTTGGAAAGGCGTTTCGGCACGAGGCTTCTATGAGAAGACACAGACAGACCGAGGGGGGGGATGTGCGCCACTCAACATCCTCGGGGTCTTCTCCTCTGCAAGCTATGCCGCGGATTCGCTGAGTGAGGGTGTCGCAGGAAACGGCGAGGCCGACACGGCGAGCGGCCCGAGGCGGGAGGGAGTTGCTGCGAGAGAAAAGCAGCACGGAGAGCGGTTCGGCCGGCACGCTGCGCGTGGCAGGTTGCGGGTTGCGGGTTGCGGTGTGCGGTGGCGTGGCGACGTGGGATGTGGCGATGTGGCGATGTGGCGATGTGGTGATGGCAACGTCCGTGGCCGGATGTCGTTGAAGATGGCCGCCGGCGCAGGCTGGAGGAGCGAACATGCTAGCCAGAAGGCGGGGACGAGCAGCTCCCGGCTGCTCGCTTTAGCGGCTGGCACGTCCCTTATGTACTTAAGCGATCTCGCTGGGCTCCGCCGGCCAGCGGGCCAGGTGCCTGTTTCAGGGCCGCTAGGGGGGCCTAGGAACACCCACAGCGTCGTCATTCCAGCGAGCTTAAGCCGCCGTAGCGGCCAGGCAGCGAGATTCAACGCAGCCGACAAGCTCCCGCCAATCAGCGAGCTGCGGTTGGGCTGCTGCGAGGGAAGGCGCCGGCGGGGGCCAGCCACCACTCATCCACCCTGCAGGCAGACTCCGATCGCCGTGCTAGGGAGCGAGGGAAGGCACGACCTGCGACGCCAGAACAGCTAAGCATAAGCATTAGGTGGTGGCGAGCAGCACAGTTTGAAATCCGCCGCCGCCAGCATCACCGATTCTCTTATTACATTAACGTTGCCCTCGCACAGCTCCATCCATCATCCCCCACGCTCGCCGTCCCGCGACCGGCCGTCGAACCGCTCACCGTTGCCTGGTTTCGTGCCTCTGCTACGTGCGTCCCGCTCGACCCTGTCTGCCCCGTTGCCTCGATACGCTGCCCGCCCGACGCATCTGCGAATAGCCTCATCTCCCCGTCGACGACCGACCGCAGGCGTTGTCGGCAATCCTCCCACGTCGGCCCTCTGCCAAGATGATGTCCTGGTGGTCCTCCGGGGCCAACACGGCCCTGGACGAGCAGATTGAGAAGGCCACAAGCAGCAGCCTGTGCGTCAACCCCCCCCCCCCCCCCCCCGGTTTCCCCCCTTCGCGAGATGGCCGGCTGCTGACCTCCCTGGTGTGCATAGAGAAGACATTGCGCTGAACCTCGAGATCTCCGATGTCATCCGTTCCAAGACGGTGCAGCCGAAGGAGGCGATGCGCTCCCTGAAGCGGCGCATCGACAACAAGAACCCAAACACACAGCTGAGCACTCTGAATGTACGGCTCTGCTCTGCACACGTCGGATAACCACGTTCTCGTTCTCGTTCTGGGGCGACTCACTGCTAACGCTGCTGTGAAACAGCTGACCGACACCTGCGTCAAGAATGGCGGCTCGCACTTCCTCGCCGAGATCGCGTCCCGAGAGTTCATGGAAAACCTGACGTCCCTGCTAAAGGCCACAGGGCCAGCCGCCGTCAACCAGGAGGTCCGCGCAAAGATGCTGGAGCTCATCCAGTCCTGGGCCTCGGCAACCGAGGGCCGCAGTGAGTTTGCGTATATCGGAGAGGTCTACAAGACCCTGCAGCGGGAGGGCTTTCAATTCCCGCCGCGCACCACAGTGGCGAGCAGCATGATCGACAGCAGCGCCGTATGTTTCCTTTCCTGTCCCCTGCCACCTGTCTCCCGTCAAGCTGCCTTGCTAACTCCCATGGCCCCCGACAGCCTCCCGAATGGGTCGACTCCGACGTCTGCATGCGATGCCGGACCGCCTTCACGTTCACGAACCGCAAGCACCACTGCCGCAATTGCGGCAACTGCTTCGACCAGCAGTGCTCGGCCAAGTCTCTGCCGCTGCCTCACCTCGGCATTTTGCAGGCTGTTCGTGTCGACGACGGGTGCTACGCGAAGCTGACCGACAAGTCGGCTCCTCGGGCGGGCGATGCGCCCCCGGGCGACAGCTCGAGTTTTGCCCAGCACCACCCCAAGGCGTCGGCCATGCAGCCGCGCGATGCACGAGTGGAAGACAGCTTCGACGAGGATTTGAAGCGGGCACTGGCCATGAGTCTGGAAGAGGTCCAGAGCCACTCGCGTGTCTTTTCCAATCCGTCGGCCAGTGATCACAAGGCGCCGAATGGGAAGTCCGCGTCATCGTATGCGCCGGCACCGGCAGCCACCACAGCACCGTCTGCAGCGACACCCAAGCCGACGACAGAGCCCGCAGAGGAGGAAGACGAGGATCTAAAGGCAGCGATCGCCGCATCGCTGGCAGACATGGAGGAGCAGAAGACGAAGCACGCGGCGGCGCTCAAGGAACAGACACACAGCGGAAGCAGCGCGCCCTCTGCGAGCTTCGCCCTGCCGAAGAACGACTACGAGCTGACGCCCGTCGAGGCCGAAAACATCAACCTCTTCTCCACCCTCGTCGACCGGTTGCAGACGCAGCCGCCAGGCACCATCCTCCGGGAACCCCAAATCCAGGAGCTCTACGACAGCATCAGTGCTCTGCGCCCCAAGCTTGCCCGGACCTACGGCGAGACCATGAGCAAGCACGGTAAGCACGCCGCTGACAATGGAGTAGCTTGGCTTTCTGTTCTAGCAGGAGAGACTAACCAGCCGCGGATAGACACCCTTCTCGACCTGCATGCAAAGCTGTCCACCGTTGTCCGGTATTACGACAGAATGCTCGAGGAACGCCTGTCAAAGGCCTACAACCAGCACAGCCTCAGCGGCTACACCATGCCTGCACCGCGGCAGGCTTCAATGCCCTATCCGTCACTCCAAGCCACCGCACCGAGCGGTGTAGGTCCGGCAGAGAACTTCTATACGGGGGAAGCACCGCCGGTCGACTACGGGCGGCAGATGGCCCCGCCGGGCTATGGCCAACCACTTCAGGCCCAGTACAGCGGCTACGACAAGCGGGGGTCGATTGCCGGTCCGTCAGCAGCGAGCCCGTACCCTGGCCTGCCGCAGAGAACCGACAGCTGGAGAAGCTCGGTTGCCCTGCCGCCGCCGCAAGCCTACGCCCAACAACCGCCGCCGCAGCAGCTCCAACCACCCGCAGCGTATGCCGGCAGTGACGTGGCGGGGGCGCCCAGTGCGCCGAGTGCGCCAAGCGCTCCAAGCGCTCCTCCGGACCACCTTGCCTCCACGCCATCTGCCGACCCGAACGCCTCCTTCTACTTCAACAACGCAAACGCTGCCGCGGGCCAAGCTCCGCCGCCGGTCCAGCCGTCCCAACCGCAACAGGCCCCTGCCACGGCGCCGTCCGATCCGGAGGCCTCGCCGTATCCGACCCTGGGGCAGCCGCCTGTGTACCAGCAGCCCTCGGTCGCACAGACACCTACCGCCGGCGCGCCCAGCCAGCCCGGGCCTGCGCCATACCAGCTCCAGGGGGTGGCGCCGGCCGCCGACCAGACACCCGCGGCCCCGTACTGGTCGCACCCGGCGGCGCAGCACCAGCAGGTGCCGCAGCTGTTTACGTCGGGCCCGCCGCAGGCGCAGCCACAACACCACCAGGCGCAGCAGGCGGCCTGGCCGCAGGTGCCGAGCAACTACAACGGCTTTGCCCAGGAGAGCTTCCCGTCGGCGCCACAGCATGTGCCGCAGCAGCCGGTCGTGGAGGAGGCGCTGATTGATCTGTAGCCTTTCCGTGGGGGTGACCTGGGTTTTGCATTGTATGTAGTAGCGGAGTGCCCGCTTTGCTGATGTGTTTTATTTTCTGTTTTGTTTTGGTTTTGCGCCGCCTCTGGTCTTTTCTGCTTTTGCAGTCCTTCTTTCCCCTACGCATACCCCAATCCATACCTTTTTTTTTGTGAAATCTCTCGCTGTGCCTTCTGCATTGCCCTCTCTCCGTGAAAACATGCGGGTCTTTGTCTCTTTCTTTTTCTGCCCCCGGAGGCTCGGTGTTGCAGCAGCATGCAGATCCGTCTAAATAGGCGCTGGGCATTCTTCGGCTGCTTTTTTGAATCTGCTGCAGCCGAGTCCCCGAGGGGGCCGTGGCCCGTCATCCCGGCATAGGTGCCCGAGGAGAGCAGTCCCCGCGCAGACGGCCGCCGCATCGACAGCGGCCAAGGCAGTAAGGTGACCTTGTAGGGACTTTGGAGATGTTGTTGCATGCCACCAAGTCTCAAAAGACATCGAACAAATGGGGGTTCCGGATTGGGGAAAGAAGTCCCCCTACTTTGGTCACCAACAGACTGGGCGATCGATGCCCAGCAAAATTCACTTTCTTTGTCCACCGCCTCCCAAGACTGACGAATGCATCGCATTTGCGTATGTCCTTTGTTTGTATGGTCCGACCCTTGGGCGAGCGGTGCAATTTAAAAAGCTCCCACTCTGCCCCCGTTTTTCATCTTCTTCTCTTTCAACAACAGGGGGCGAGCGACGGTATTTCTTGCGTTTAAATCCAGACAAGTTTCTTCTGAGGAAACCACATCTCACGAAGAGAAAAAGAAAATCGGGAAAGGCCTTCCCAACCTAGAGCACACAATGGAAGACGAACGACCGTACGACGTCGTCTTGGACGATCTGCTGCAGTGCACCTACGTGCCGCGCGTCTCGGAAGAGGCCAAGGCGTCTGCGGCTGAGGAGGCGGCGACCCGCCAGTTCCTCAAGACGTGGACAGAGAAGGGCGGCATCCAACGGTACGGGCCCGGGGGCGTCCACGGCAAGGGCGGGGGGAAGGAGCAGGGCTACTACGACGACGACGACGACGACGACGACGACGACGACATCGGTGCCGTCTTTCGGAGCCGCGGCCGCCAGCTCGCAAACGCCAACCGCGACATCAACCGCATGCTCGACAAGACCCGCGTGCTGATCGCCGGGGATGCCAACGCGCCCGACATGGCCGAGGGCCGCAAGCTGGTGCTGATGGACCGCGCGCGGCGCGTCGCGTTCGGCTACGTCAAGCCGGCGCCCATGTCCTTGTTTCAGGGGCTCGACGGCGGCGTGAACACGACCATCTACCAGCAGCGGCGCCCGCGACCCGGCGACGTCGGCAGCCGGAGCAGCGGCAGCAGCAGCAGCAGCAGCAGCAGCAGCACAACGGACGCCGCGGGCCGCCCGATTCGCCCAAAGGGGATGCTACCGCGAAACCACCGAGACACCGGCACGGCGTGCGTCGGTGTCATGCCGCCCCAGTTCGGCGTGGGCCGCGGCCGTGCAAAGACGACAGCAGCAGCCCCCCTCCGACTTGTGCGGAGCAAGGACAGGCCAGGCTTCCTCCCCGGCCCCCAAAATCGAGCCGGCCGGCTGCAGCGCTACCTCGCCGAGTATCTGCTCCGGCAGCCGGCCGTGACGGCGGTGCAGGCTGCTCTGCGGCACGTCTAGAGCCGCGCGTGGATGGGGCAAAGGGAGCGGGCGTTGCGGCGTTCGCAGGTCCCGCGTTCGGCCACGGTGTGCTGTGTTGTGTGTGGTAGATGTGGGGAGGAGGAGATGTGAACGTGAAGCAATTCGCCGAGAGGCGACAGAAACGACAAGGCAGGATCTACAAGTCGTCGGTCATACTCTACAGAAAGTACAGGGAAGGCGCAACCAAGCAAGGGTGGACCAGAATTGCAGACCAGCAGGAAAGACCGAGGAACAAAGACGGACAGGCCGAATTAGGAAACTGCGACTTTGGCATCGTTTGGGGGCGTCTTTGCCACAACTCGTGACGGACGGTACGTAGCGCAGTCATTGGCAGCAGGCGGGGAAGAAGGTGGCCATAATACTACGACGCAATCCAACGGTTTGGCCCGCGGCGATTTCGAGGGTTTTTGACGACCGGCGGTCAACGACGCGCAGTGAGTCAGTGATTCTTCGCCAGGGCTTTCGTGCGTCTTTTGCGCTGTCCAATTTTCGTCTTCTTTTTTTGGACCTGCTTTTCTTTCCTCTCTTTTCTTTTCTGTTGCACCGTTCAGAGAGAAACCGTCCACAGCCGGCTGCAGGCAAAAAAAAGAAAAAAAGACAAAAGAATAACGAAACGCCATGGTCGTCTTCGACTTCGTCCGCCATGCCCAGGGCTACCACAACCTGTCCATGGAGAATCTGTCCTTGCGCGACCCCGTGCTGACACCGCTCGGCGAACAGCAGTGCGCCGACCTGCAGGCGCTCTTCCCACACCACGACAAGGTGCGTGTGCTGGTCGCGTCGCCGCTGCGCCGCACGCTGCAGACCACGCTGCTGACGTTTGCGCCCGTCGTGGCGGCCGGCGGCAGCGGCGGCTGCGGTGGCGTGCGCGTGCTGGGCCTGCCGGAGCTGCAGGAGGTGTCGACGCTGCCGTGCGACGTGGGCACGGCGCGGTCGGTCCTCGCGCAGGAGTTCGCGGCCGACCAGGTGGACCTGTCGCGCCTGCACCCGGGCTGGAACCACAAGGGCCGGGGCAGCCCCTACGCGTTCGACCTGGCGTCGCTGACGGCGCGCGCACGGTCTGCGCGGCGCGCGCTGCGGACGCTGGCCGAGGGCCTGGCGGCCGACGACCGGGTGGCCGTCGTGACGCACGGCGGGCTGCTGCACTTTTTGACAGACGACTACGAAGGCCTGGCGCTGGCGCGGGGCACGGGGTGGAAGAACACGGAGTGGCGGACGTACGAGTTTGCCGACCCGACGGGCGCCGCCGACGACGACGACGACGCCACGCTCAAGGAGACGGCGGACAGCTATGCGCGGCGGCGCGGCACGGCCGCCGCCCTGACGGAGCAGGAGCAGCGCGAGCTGCAGCAGGTGTACCACACGTTCCTGATGGACCAGCTGGCCAAGGTGCGGGCAGCGGGCCGGAATGTCGACTTTCCGGAGGACTACGCAACGGCGACGCAGCAGCCGGAGCAGGACGTCGAGGGGGCCAAGGCATGACACGGGAAGCGGGGAGGAACCGGAGACTGAACGAGGCTGTGGCGGCCGTCGAGGCGAACCGAAAGAGGGGGGGCAATGCCGCGATGTCGACCATATGACGTCTTGATATCTGTATGTACGGAGTACGGAGTAGGTATCTGACATCGTTCTCGTGTGTTGCGAGCCACGGCGGATCTCGTTGATCCGGACTGCCGAGCAGGACCGCACTTGCTCGTCGCAATCTGCTAGCCCCATTGCGTCTGGACAGCCACACACGCTGTTGCTCCGATAGTGGCATCGCCAATCATCCGATGGAATTAGCTGTTGACGGCCAGCCTCGAAGCGGTTTGGCCGCCCCGAAGCGTCCGTCTTGGGAAATGGGCATGCGACGCTGTGGTCAAGGGCCATTGGCAATACCAGTTTGACGTAGCGGCCTGGCCATGGCAGTGATTACCGTTACAGTGGGCGCCACGTCTGGCTGTTTTTCGTCAATTCCTTTCTTCCTTTCTCTCCTTCTTTTCTCATTTTGTTTTATTTGCTGTTTTCAGGCATTTTTTTTGCTTGGGCCTGGTCGCCCCGTCTCCCCCGTCGCACCTTCCTTCGGCGTGTCGCTCTGGCCCTGGCGGCCCGGCTGGCCACTCTTTCCCTGTGTCCCGTTGACTTTCGTCATCCCTCCTTCCTCTTTAGAGTCTCCTTCCTCGCTCCTCCATTCGTCTTCCCCTCCCTCGCGTGTTTCAGAACGGCAGGCGCGACGCCGGCGACATGTGCCTTCCCGTGCTGTACAACCACGCCTTGTGGCCTCCCCTAAAAGCGCCCTCTGGGCTCTGGCCTGCCCTGCCCTGCCCTGGGTGGGCCTGGCCGGTTTCGTCTCTGGCCAGTCAAACAGGCCGGCTGCCAAATTTCCCGCCAGGGGTCCTCCCCGCAGGGTCCGGCCGCTGGCCAATAAGCGGCCCGAATTGGCCGTCTCAACCAGTCGCATGTGTCCACAAGCAGACTAGCGTAACACATCACCCCTTGCAGACGGCGCTACTTTAGACCTCCCTCCCCTCCCCCTGAGCATGGCTTACAACCGCATCAGCAGGATGCTCGCCGTTGGGATATCTTGCCGCCATCTCACCCCATGCGTCCGTATCTTACCCACCCTTCGGCCGGTCTGTGGTGTTGCTCTCCGTCTTTGTGTCTTTGCTGGCAGTCTCAATGAATAGAGAGAGAAGAAGAAGAAGAGAAAGAAAGAAAGAAAGAAAGAAAGAAAGAAAGAAAGAAAGAAAGAAAGAAGAAACCAAAGTACGACGTAAAACTAAATGGTGGAAATGCTTCTCGATGGTCATACTACGATGCACGAGTAGGATATTTTCTGGGCGCTAGCCCCCGTGCTGCGTTGTGCATCCCGCGCCGTACTCCGTACCTTGCATGCGATGAAGAAAACAGGCCCCTTTCCGACTAACCCTCCCTCTGACCCCTGCCATGTGCCCCCTTCCCCCATTCCGCCGCCAATGATGAACCTGGTTCTCCCGGACCACGGAGGCCAACTAACTGCCCAGCGTTTGAGTGTTCTCTGCAGGAGAAGTGGCGCGCGGGTGGCCTCTGTCTGCTCTCTTGGTTTCCCCTCCGTTGCCTTCTGATACAGACAGTAGTGCGGTCGCTTGTCTTGCCCTCTCCCCTCGGGCCGCCCTCGGATCTCTCTCTCATTCTCCCTCCCCCTCTCTTGTCTCTGCTGCCTCGTCTTCCCATCGTCTTCCCATCGTCTTCCCATCGTCTCTCACAGCCAACCAAGATTCGAAAGTGGCCTCTCCGCGAGCGGCCGCCGTGTTCGTCCCGATGCTGTTGATGCTCTTCTCCCTCCCTTTGCAGCCCCTCTCGACCTACGAGTTGTAGAACAGAGAGCCAGACACGCGCCCCCTTCGTTTTGTCTCTCGTCGCTTTGCGGTTTGCCGATCTGACTTGTTCTCTGGCGCTTGTGTTTGCCGCCATCTCGCTCTCTGCCATCGTCTTGAAGGGCGCCACTGTCAACAATAACAACGACAGCAACTCCTCTCCTCCTCCCTTTTCTTTCTCTCTCCCCCCCCCTCTCTCTCTCTCTCTTTCTCTCTCTCTCTTTCTCTCTCTGGGCGCCTTTACTACGCCGCCTCTGTCTGTCCTGGTCCCGTCTGTCGATCAAACGCCGTCCGCCGCGATCCCCAGCGCATCCTTGTCTGCCTTGTCCGACTCGCGTTCGCTCCAGCTTTGTCGTCCCACCTCCATTCGCCCAACGCACTCCTCGCCGTGTCTTCTTCAACGCATTTCGTTCCTTGACCAGGCTCTGCGTCGCCTCTCCTTTGCTGTACCAGGCCGGTGGTCCATATCTACCAGATGGAGTACTGCTAAGCATTAGAGCGCCTGTTGATCACTCCTTTGCCGTCTCTGTCTCCTGTTTCGGCATCTCTCTCTCTCTCTCTCTCACTCCCTCTCTCACTCACTCGCCCTCTGTTTCCCTCCACCTTGATTCTTGATCCTCTCGCTCCAAGCAATCCCTTCCAATCCACCCAGTCCTCTTCCCCCAGGGTTCCCAAAAGACTGGTCTCTTCCCGCGTGGTGTGTTTAATGCTGGTCGTTTGCATTCACCGAGAAGCCCTTCGTCCTACTCTTGTCTCCCCGTCTCTCTCTCCTCTCCCGCCTCCCTATCCTTCCGACCCCTTCCTCTCTCAAACCCCCTGGTCTCTGCACCTGGCTCGCTCCTTTGTGTTTCTGCGCCGCCCTGCCCTTACCATCGTCGCTCTCACCCTGGCTCCTCCACTTTGACTCTCACACTCTCCCGCCACTTCTTCCTCTCTCTCTCTCTCTCTTTCTCTTCTCTTGGCTCCCCCTCTCCTCCTCCTCGTCCTCTACATCGCCGCCTCGTGCCGTGTGTCGTGAATGTGAACGGCACTGCCCCGTCGATGCCGTTTGTTTTGTTCGTTCTTTGATCGAGGGCAACCGGTTTTCGACGACGACGACCTTCGCGGGCGAGGAGCGTGCACCCCCGATTCTTCTTCCTTGTTCCGCTCTTTTCTGTTTTCCTGTCTTTCACTTTCTCTGCGAGATCTGTTGAACGGCGGGCCCGACTTTTTTCTTCGTCTCGATCTTGTCGACTCTTTTCCCCCCTCCTTCTTTTTTATTCAGTGTATTATTTTCGGTACATTTGTTTTCTTTTTCGGCCTCTTTGCGACTTTCTGTCTTTTCCTGGATACCCATTTCCCCCCTTCTTTTTTTTTTGTCTTCCTCGCTCTCTCTCCCTCCCCTCGACTATCGACTTTGTTCAACTGCGTTGAATCGAGCCGATTTACCTCTCAGCATCGAACTGCGAACGCATCAAGCCATCACGACGACTCTCACGGCATCCCGTCGCGATGGGGTTCTTGAGCCACGGCCAGAATGTCGAGGTCCGGCCAGAGCAGAAATGGGACTATATTGTGAGTACCTGCCATGTCGCTCATGGACTGTGTCAAGGGCACATCTACTTTCCACAAAAGAAACCGAAAAAAAAAAAACACGTCGAAGACGATTGGGCAGCCAAGCTAACACACCAGCAGAGCCTCAATGACTTCAAGTCGTCCTCCTGTTTCACGGGCCTCGCCTACGCGTACCTCTACTTCTCCCTGGGCCTGTCTATTGCTGTGTACGCCGTCGACACGTTCACGGCCGTCAATCTGCTCGTCTTCAACCAATGGTCGTCCGAGATCTCACCCACCCAGCTGATCTCCTTTACGGCGTCCAAATGGATCTTCTGCGGCTGCATCATCCTGTCCTTTATCAACCTCGCCTACGAGCACCTCCGAGCCCAGCGCATCATGCGCCGCGGCAGCGTCGCCGAGTGCTACCTCGACACGCTGGCCGTGCGCCTCGAGTCGGTCCGCTGGGGCAAGGGCCAGGGCTGGAAGCGCTTCCTCGTCTTTGCCGAGCTGACCAAGAGCAAAAAGGGCGCCGAGTACATTGCGCTGTTTACCTACTTCAGCTTCCAGTCCTGGATCCGCGTGCTGCTCTGCTCCGGCCCGCGCCAGGCCGTCAACGCCCTCACGCTCCTGTCCGTCTACAACTCCCAGCTCGCCGTCAGCGGCGACAACGTCGGCCACACGCTGCTCAGCTTCTTCGACAAGATCCGCACGCTGGCCGAGAACAACTACCGCGAGGCCGTGATCCTGAGCGGCATGATCTTCACGCTGGTCATCTGGGTCTTTGCCTTCTTGTCCCTGCTGCTCGCCTTTGCCTTTTTCGTCTTCTTCCTCTGGGGCTACATCCCGCGCTCCGACGGCGGCCTGTCCAGCTACTGCTCGCGCAAGATCAACAAGCGGCTCATGAAGATCGTCGCCACCAAGGTCAACACGGCCATTGTGCAGGAGGAGGAGCGCCGCAAGAAGGCCGAGCTCAAGGCCGCCCGCAAGGCCGGCGAGCTGCCGCCCACCGAGCTCACCGCCACCATCCCGGACGTCAGCAGCAGCAGCAGTAGCAGCAGCATCGGCGGCGGCGGCAGCGGCAGCGACAACAAGCTGCCGCTCATGCCCACGCTGATGCTGCACCGCAACGACACCATGGCGACGCTGCCGCCCTACACATCGCGACCCGGGACCTCGTCGGGCAGCAGCGGCAGCTTCGAGCTCGGCGCCATGGACCAGAAGGCGCCAAACGGGCGGCCCATGCCGCCGACGCGGTCCGGCACCATGGCGTCCATGGCCAGCATGGCCACGTCGGCGTCGCAGAAAGGAAACATCAACAGCAGCAGCAGCGGCGGTGGCAGCTTCTCCGCGCGCGCACCTCTCGTGGGCTACGCTGCGGAGCCCGGCCGGTCACCGTCGCCGACGCCGTCGATCCCCATGTTTGCCGAGTTGGGCGACAACGGCAACTATGGCCCCCCGTTGGCCCGCACGGGTACTGCCACATCCAGCCGTAGCTTCGGAAACGCTCCGCCACCCGGCGGCGCCTACGGTGGCCCTGGCGCGCGTCCTCCTCCCCAACAGTTGAGTCGTACCAACACTGGCGGACCCATGGCGTTCACCAACAACGGCATCAACGGCATCAACGGCAACAACAACAACAACAACATGATGCGCAATGGGAGCCTCTCCAGTGGCTACTCTGCCGGCGCCACCATGAACGCAAACGAGAGCATGCCGGCCCTGCCACAGCCGGTCCGTACCCCGACGGCGGGTGGCTATGGGGGCCGTCCTCCTCCTCCCCCGGCGGGACCGTCTCCGTACGGAAACGGTCCCAACGCTGGCCGCGCTGGGAGCCGCAGCGGCAGCCTGTCAGGCTCGGGCTCGCAAGACTTTGGTCACCGGCCGAACGACTCCTCGTCCAGCGGCCGCTATGGCGCCTACCGACCCGACGACAGCAACGGCCGTGCGAGCCCTGCGCCGTCTGCGCGGTCGTATGGCCCGGGTCCTGCGGATGGCCAACTGAACGGTCGCGGAATGGGTGGCGCAATGGGCGCCGCACCTGCGCCGCGCGGCATGGCGATGCCGCCCATGCGGAGCGCAACGCAGCCGAACGTAGTCCCATCGCGGACGATGACGCCGGGCGGCGGCGGCGGCGGCGGCGGCGGCAGATTGCCGTACGGCCCGCCGCAGCGCAACATGACGGCGCCGATGGGCGGCAGCGGAGGCGGTTTCGGGGGCGGGAGCGGCTTCGGCCACGAGCGCCAGATCTCCGAGGAGAGCTCGTACAGCTCCTACTTTGAGCAGCCCCCGGCGTCTGCGAGCCCGCGCAATGCACCACCGGCATGGCAGCCAAGCTACGGCAGCAACGCCGGCGCCGCTGGCAGTTCGTGGAACCACGATGTCGAGTCGCAGCGAGGAGGCGGCGGCGGGCGCTGAGCTGGAAGCTGGAAGCTGGAAGCTGGAAGCTGAACGCCGCCTGCTCCGTCCCCTTTGTTCCCACCTTTTGTCGTAATCACGGCGTTCTTTTCATGGTTCCATCGAGCGAAGCATCCATCTGCCCGGGGCCCTTTTCTTTTGTATATAATGATGTCGATCCTGTTGGCCTCGTTGCGTTTATTTCCCTCTCTTTTCCAATTGTTTAGCCATTTCTTTTTTTTGGAGACGAATGGGAGAGCGCGTGTACCACTTTCCGCCTTCCTCGGAATGGGGAAGAAGAGGCGGTTCGTGCACTTTCACAGGATAGCACGAGCTTTGGAGGCCTTCCTTCTCTTCTAGAGCCGAGCTGCAAACATATCATGAGAGTTGTTGAGAGCTGCGAAAGCTATAAATGAACTGTATTGACTAAGTTTGCTGTGGAGACGGGAATTGACCAACCAGGCAGCTTGCATTGTTGCTAGACAGTCCGCCCAGGGCCCACCTTGAATCACGTGCACGTACCCACCTTGTTGTGCACTTCCCCATCGCTCCTGCCAATCGGCCGTTGCATTTGGGCCTGGAGGCGGTAGGGAAGGAAGCTCCAGGAATTTTTTGCCTGGGCAAAGCCGAGAAGCGAAGCGCGACCATCGACGTCGAAATTTTGCGCCTGCGAGAAAATCATACTATTTTCGGCCTCTTCTTCTCCCCCCCTCCCCCCCCCCCCTTCTCTTCCTCTGCTCGTGTACCCGCTTTCCACTGCCACCGTCCCTGTCCGCTGGCTTCTTCCCTTGTTGCTTTGCATTTCCTCTCACACACCACCTCCCCCCCGAGCCGTCACAATGGTTGCGTCAACCCTGCGGACGCTGGCGCCGTTCGTGCGGACGGCCCGCGTCGTTCTGCGGGCGCCGAGCGCAAGCCCGCTGGCCGCCCTGCAGCGCCAGGCGGGCAAGCCGTCGCCGGTGCTGAGCTTCTGCCGCACGTACGCCGTCTACGAGCGCTCCAAGCCGCACGTCAACATCGGTAAGGCCCAACACGGCTGGCTCGGCTGTTCTGGCATCGCCGTGTCCAGACACTGACACTGACGTTGTTTTGCCCTCTGTCTCTAGGCACGATTGGCCACGTCGATCACGGCAAGGTAAGAGAGCCCGATCTGTTTTTGCCAGCGTTCTTGGTCGCAGTTCGACTGTCTGCTGCTTGTTGCTAACGCCCGCCCGTTCCAGACCACCCTCTCCGCTGCCATCACCAAGCGCCAGGCCGACAAGGGCTTGGCCAACTTTCTCGACTACGGCTCCATTGACAAGGCGCCCGAGGAGCGCAAGCGTGGTATCACCATTGCAACTGCCCACATTGAGTACTCCACCGAGAACCGCCACTACTCGCACGTCGACTGCCCCGGTCACGCCGACTACATCAAGAACATGATCACGGGTGCCGCCAACATGGACGGCGCCATCATCGTTGTGGCCGCCGAGGACGGCCAGATGCCGCAGACCCGCGAGCATCTGCTGCTGGCCCGGCAGGTCGGCGTGCAGAAGATTGTCGTCTTTGTCAACAAGGTCGACGTCCTCGAGGACAACGAGATGCTCGAGCTGGTCGAGATGGAGATGCGCGAGCTGCTCACCACGTACGGCTTCGAGGGCGACGAGACGCCCGTCATCATGGGCTCGGCCCTGTGCGCGCTCGACGGCAAGCGCCCGGACATTGGCGAGCAGAAGATTGACGAGCTCATGGCCGCCGTCGACGCGTGGATCCCCACCCCGCAGCGCGACCTGGACAAGCCCTTCTTGATGTCGGTCGAAGACGTCTTTTCCATCTCGGGCCGTGGCACCGTGGCGTCGGGCCGTGTCGAGCGCGGCACGCTCAAGAAGGACTCCGAGGTCGAGCTGGTTGGCAAGGGCCTCGAGATCATCAAGACCAAGGTCACCGACATTGAGACCTTTAACAAGTCGTGCGACGAGGCCGTCGCCGGCGACAACTCGGGCCTGCTACTGCGCGGTGTTCGCCGCGAGGACATCCGCCGCGGCATGGTCATCTGCAAGCCCGGCAGCATCACGCCGCACTCGCAGTTCCTGGTCTCGCTCTACGTCCTGAGCAAGGACGAGGGTGGCCGCCACACCGGCTTCCGCGAGAACTACCGCCCGCAGCTGTTCCTGCGCACGGCCGACGAGGCCTGCTCGCTGACGTTCCCCGAGGGCACCGAGGACCACGAGAGCAAGATGGTCATGCCCGGCGACAACGTCGAGATGCTCGTCACGCTGCACAACCCGCTGGCCGTCGATGTCGGCCAGCGCATCAACGTCCGCGAGGGTGGCCGCACCGTCGCCACCGGCATTGTGACCCGCATCGTCAAATAAACGGTGGTAGTGGGACGAAGAAAATAATGCCAGTCTACGAAAACAAAGCAAGGAAAGGAAAAAAACGCAAAATGAAAAATGAAAAATACCAGAAAATACCAGAAATGCGGGTATGAGAACAAACAAAAAAAGGGGGCAGAACAAAACCAGGAAAGAGGCAAAAGGGGAGAATATAAAAAGGGACTGGGGAACCGAAGAAGAAAAAACCCCGCCCATCCAAAAACGGGGGGGGAAACAGTCTTGAGGAATGCGAAGCTCTCCGGCCTCGAATCTTGGCTAGAGCCAGGCTCGCTGGACAAACAAACAAAAAACAACAATGTGCAACGCCCAGGCCGTTTGTCGCCATGCCACCAAAGCGCGGCGATGCACCCCCCTCCCCCCGTTCCCTCTCTCACGCTCCCGCGCTCATCGTCGTCGTGACGATGTAGGACGACAAGCACGCACGACATCATGTATCTATCTCTTATTTCCCCCCAATCTCCCACCATCTCCCCTCGGCATGTTGTGTCTTGTTTTTTTTTGGTCAGCTTTGGGTTACAACCACTCTTTTTTGTTGTTCTGGCCGTCGTGTACGTTTATAGACAATCCATATTTAAAGGACGGGATACCAAACGAGTTCAGCTATGCAAGACAAGGGAGGCGTTTGGTCTCGCACGACATTGCTGTTGGTATACACCGAGGAAGCAGGCGTCTTCAGTCCCCTGTTGGTTTTGCCTCTGGCCTTTTTGTCCTGCCGGGTGCTTCATCAGTATCACGCACACCCGAGGCCGACCGGCCAGATCACCGTATTCTTGTGATGCCTTCCACAGCGGGATGGTAGCAGATGCTACAGGTTTGCCAGAATTTTCCATGTATTCTGCAAGGGAAAAAAAAGAACAAGTAGTAAAAAAAGCAGAGTAACAAAAAGCATCTGGATAGGCGGACAAAAGAGCTCGGAGGAGGACGCAGCCGGCGACGACCTCCCCCTTCCGAGCCTTCTGCCGGCCCCCCGGACATTCTTTCCCACTCCCTCCCATACAGGAAAGAGTTTGTATGCCACGGTAACATGAAAGCCGTACTCCTTGGTTTTTTTGTATATCCCGTTACACTGCCCCCTTCCCCCTCCGTCTGCCACACTTGGTAGTCACGATGCTGGCCCTCCATTCTGATGATCACAAGAAGACGTCTCTCTCGTTCCCAAGAGATCAAAAGAATCCGGTCGGGTTTTGGTGTCGCTGCTTCCCCGGGAAGCCCGGTGTCGTCGCAAACGTGATTTGTGGTCCGTCTCGTTTTCCCAGAAAAAATGGTGTGCGTCCGCCGCGCCCCGAATCCCCTTCCCCCGCCCCCCTCTGGACAAGCCCTTCCTAGTCAGGGTACTGCCGACCCCCCATCGTTGTCGTTTTCGGTTTTGTATAGTGTTTTTGTTTTCCTTCTTTCGTTATTGGGGTGCCCGTCGGCTCGGACGCATTTAGCGGTGCTTGACGAAGCCAATGTCGTTGGCCTTCTCGCGGAAGCACTGACGGCAGATGTCGAGGCCGTACTTGCGGATCAGACCAGCACGGTGGGCGCAGACACGGCTGTCAACGTTGGTTAGCAATCCAGCTCTCGCTCCGTGTTTCCTCTCTCTCTCCCTCCGTCTCTCTCTCTCTCTCTGTCTCCCCTCTCTTTCTCCCCCCATCCAGCCTCTGCCATCGATCACGGCGGCCCTCCCATCAACTCGTCAACGTCGGGGATTGGGGATTGCAAAAGCATACCACTGCCGAGAGCCCTTGCCGTACTTCCGTGGGCGGGAGTTCCAAACGGATTCGTGAGACATGATTGCGGAAAAGAAGTGTCGAAAAGGACGGTGCTCTCTTCTCTTGTTTGAGGGTTTCGACAAGACGTTGTGTGGTGGCGGGTTGAAGGTCGTCGGAAAATTGGGGGTCGAAGAGAGTGAGAAGGGGGGAGGAAAAAGGGCAGGTGCGAAAAATGATGCTAGGTCCTCCTTCCGTCCTGGGAGGGGGCATTTTTTTCGCGCCTGGGGATTTTTTTTCCAATTTCGCACCTTGCGGGCTAGGATTTGTGCGTCAGTACCCCGGTGGGCCAATCAAAAGTGTGGCTGGTAAACGTGGCTGGACCTTACGAGAAAAAGCGGGCCGTTGGCGAGATGGTTCGGAAGCTCGGTGGTATCGATAAGATCCACTTACATAATCGTGAAACTCGACGGGGGGGCAGCCCCGTTTTAGCGCCCAGGCGACGGTCTGCTCGAAGCTACGGCTGCCGCTGACCGACCGTGAAGCTGCAAAGTGGCATCTTCATCAGAAAGAGCCTTCTGATTTCAAAGCCGAGCCACGCCACCTAAATTTGCGGGCTTCTGTGACATTTCCGTCTCCCATCTCGAGGGCTCGCTTCTGACTGGTAGGTTGTGCTTTCCTTTTTATCCCTTTACAATCTGTCAAAAACCATCAATCGGCATCTGTTGCCTGTCTCCCTCGTCTCCTTCGTCTCCCTCTTCTCCTTCGTCTCAACTCTCTTCTTTTAGTATCTAATTTTCCGGCAGCACCAGGCCCGAACCTTCACACCGACCGCTCTTCCTACTGCTTTTGTTGTGTTTCTGCCGACAAGCAGGCCTAGATCATGCGGTTCTCCCTGATCGCCGCCGCCGGCTTTGCCAGCCTCGCTGCGGCCAAGTCCGCCGTGCTGGACCTCATCCCGTCCAACTTTGACCCGGTCGTCTTCGAGTCCGGCCGGCCCACGCTCGTCGAGTTCTTCGCGCCCTGGTGTGGCCACTGCAAGAACCTGGCGCCCGTGTACGAGGAGCTGGCCACTGCCTTTTCCTTCTCCGACGGCGTCCAGGTCGCCAAGGTCGACGCCGACGCCGAGAAGTCCCTGGGCAAGCGCTTCGGCGTCCAGGGCTTCCCCACGCTCAAGTTCTTCGACGGCAAGAGCAAGGAGCCCGTCGACTACCAGGGCGGCCGCGACCTCGACAGCCTGTCGGCCTTTATCACCGAGAAGACCGGCGTCAAGCCCCGCCGCAAGGCGGCGCCGCCCAGCGACGTCGTCATGCTGACGGAGGACACCTTTAGCAAGACGATTGGCGGCGAGCAGGACGTGCTCGTGGCCTTCACGGCGCCGTGGTGCGGCCACTGCAAGACGCTGGCGCCGACCTGGGAGAAGGTCGCCACGGACTTTGCGGCCGAGAGCGGCGTCGTCGTGGCCAAGGTCGACGCCGAGGGCGAGAACAGCAAGCAGGTCGCCAAGGACCAGGGCGTCGGCTCGTACCCGACCATCAAGTTCTTCCCCAAGGGCAGCACGGTGCCCGAGATGTACGGCGGCGGCCGCAGCGAAGCCGACCTGGTCGCCTTCCTCAACGCCAAGGCCGGCACCCACCGCACGCCCGGCGGCGGCCTCGACGGCTCGGCCGGCACCATCCCGCTGCTGGACGAGCTGGTTGCCAAGTTTGCGGCCGGCCGCGCCGACCTGGCCGAGGCGGCTGCGCAGGTCAAGAAGGCGGCCAATGTGCTGCAGGGCCAGATCGAGAGCAAGTTCGCCGAGTACTACGTGCGCGTGTTCGACAAGCTGAGCCAGAACGAGGGCTACGTCGCCAAGGAGCTGGCGCGCCTCGAGAGCATCCTCGGCAAGGGCGGGCTGGCGGCGACCAAGGCCGACGAGCTGACCAGCAAGTACAACATCCTGCGCAAGTTCACCGAGAAGCCGGCCGAGGAGAAGATGTTTGACGACGATGCCAAGGACGAGCTGTAAAGAGGCGGGCTTCATGTGCCAGCCCGAACAATGAAGAAGAATCAGAGCATAAAGGACGTTCCGGCGGAGGAGGGGGGGGGGGGGGGGCAGAGCGGAGGCTGAACTGTACAAAGCACACGCGTCTTTATGTTTAGGGTGCCATGATCGTACTGGAAAACAATTGTATTTGGAAGTTTTGCTGTTCAAAACCCCGTTCGTGTGCACGTTAAGAATAAGTGGCATTACCGGGCGGTGCGCCCTTCCCTGCTGTATGAATCGTGGGCCATCACGCGTGTTGTCCGCTTGTCTGGCTCGTGCCGTCACTTTGACCCCTCCTCCTTGCTCTTCAGTGCCGTCTCGAGATTGTCGAGCCGCCGCGACATCTCGTCCACTGCCCGTGTTAGTTACTGCCTACGAGCATGCTGCGAATAAGAGCATCCTCGGGACAAGAGAATGGCCATCAGCGCCCACTCACTCTTGGCAAAAATCTCACTCGACACGCCGGCAAATTTGTTCGACACCGTGTTGAGGAGGTCGTCCAGCTGCGCCGTGAGGTCGGCCCGGGCATCGTCGGACGACTGCGGCCAAGGCACCGGTCAGCATGCACGTCTACAAAGCAAAGGCCCAGGGGTGATGCATAAACACGTTGGAAAGCCACGGAAACACCCGTGAGGGGGAAAGGGAGAGACACACCATCGTCTGGCTGGAATCGCTGTTTGTGTTGGTCGAGGCCATGTTTCTGTGTCGTTCTTTTCCTCGCACGACGGACCAGAGACAAGGAAGAAGAGAGATGCCGGGATAAAGGCACAAAGAGAAGAAGAAAAGAACACGGGTCGAGATTGCGAACCGGTCTGGATGCTGGTTGGGGAGGAAATCAAGGTGAATGTCGCTTTTGGGCGGTGATGTGTATGGAGTCGATGGAGAGCGCTAAAGCAGCAGCAGCGGCAGCAGCAGCAGCAGCAGCAGCAGCAAGGCGGACGCGCAGCTGGGGAAGAACCGCGGCGTACTCGTATTTATTTAGTAATTATTAATTTGACAATTAGTGGATGCGGCGGTCGCTCCTCCCCTGACAATGCGTTTGCTGTTAGCGTCGCAATGGCCCTCTCCAGCGGCTCTACAGGCCGCCGTGTCACTAAGATCACGAGATCGGGCTTTCCTCCTCTTCGTCAACGTCGACAGCTTCACGTCCAACCGTGTGCCCTGCAACAACGACAACGGCGCCAGCAAGGCAGAGCACGGCCGACACCCCATCCAAGCCCCCTCGGTATACCATCGTGTCTGTGACGACAGCCGGCTGCAGAACTCCCCGACAACCCCGCCCACCCAGCCGACAGCGTCAACCGCCATCGACCGGCTTCCCCCCCTAATCAAACCGCACACGGCATCCCCCTTTTCCATCGCCCACACCAGGCGGCCCCCGGTGCATGCGACGGCCCTTGAACAGAGCGAGAGCGTGACTGCTGCGCCTGCTCCGCTACACCTTCCCTCGACCAGCCGGTGCCTGCGTCTCTGCGCCCCTCCGAATGATGTGCCCCAAGCGATAGTTGGGCCAAAGCCACAACGACGAGGTTGCTTCGTCGCCTCTCTTCTTTTGTCTCTTTTTTTCTCGCTTCTCGCCGTATCTCGTTAGTTGGGGGCAAACAGTGCACATACTCTTTCACGCCGGGCACCCCTGCCCCGCGTCCGCCGCCGACGCCATGCCGCAACCACAGGACAACGCGAGGGTGATCCTCCTGATCATGATGATTCTGTGGCTCAACACCAGCAACGACGCCGCCGCCGGCATCCTGTCTGCGCCCTCGCTGGTCCACGAGCGTGTCAATCGCCAGCGCATGGCCTTTCACGCAATGGAGGACTCGGCCTGGGGCGACTTTGAGCCTCAGCTGCACTCCGACGAGCAGCTGAACGGCTCGGCCTCGGCCTCGACCTCGGGCTCGGAATCGGAACAGGGGCCGGGCACATTGGCTGCGAGTGACGGACGCTATCTGAACATTACCGGCTTCCGCGACGGCGACGGCCTGGCCTGGGACGATCTCGACCGGTTCCGCGAGCGCTGTCTGCAGCTGAGCCGCGTCGCATATCCCACAGTGGACGGGCAGAGCCTCTGGGACCGCGGCGAGACCATGCTGACCTGGCAGAACGTCACGGGCTCCGTCCACGGCCCCTGGGTGCGGGAGCCGGCCTCCGTGCAGCGCTACGCCACAAGCTACAATATGACCGCCATTGCGGCGCTGAACTTTAAGGGGACGGACGCCTATGGCTACCGTGGCGGCGGCAGCAACAACAACGACA
The DNA here is from genome assembly GCA_019925425.1 of Ophiostoma pallidulum. Lineage (NCBI taxonomy): Eukaryota > Fungi > Ascomycota > Sordariomycetes > Ophiostomatales > Ophiostomataceae > Ophiostoma > Ophiostoma pallidulum. The sequence continues at coordinate 34,088 of JADHKO010000194.1, read as the reverse complement.
CCGCCGCCTCCGTGCGCAGGCGAAGCCTCGCCGACGTCAACGCGGATGCGGCGAACGACCGCGACGGCGGCGGCAGCCACGAAGCGCCCCTCGAGGAGCATCGTCAAGAGGAGCCTGCCGCCGAGCATCGCGAGGAGCACAGTCTGCGGACGAAAGCCGTGCCGCCGCCGCCGCTGCACACAATGGAATGGGGCCGCAATGTGACGGGATCGTCGGGCAAGCTCATCGTCCGACTCACGGACCAGGAGGACGAGGAGAGCTACAGCGACCTGTCCGTGCACCAGGCGCCCACGGGCGGCCTCGTGCGCATGGCCTCGGCGACGGTGACGATCGAGGACGTCGAGGGCACCGGCAGCTCGTACGACATGCGGCTCCACGGGGTGCACTGGCCGCGCCAGGGCGCCTTGCTGCTCACCACGACGAGCGAGAAGTTCGGCGGCATTTTCGGCCTGCCCCATCTGACGCCCGGCCGCGACTTCTTCGAGTCCAGCAAGCGCCTGCTCAAGCGCACGATCAACGCGTCGATCACGGAGCGGGAGTCTGCCAGAGCCTTTGGCGCCCCCGACCCCGCGCTGACAACGCCGCTGTACTCGTCCAATGTTGACGGCGTGCAAGAGGGCCTGACGCCGCTCCCGCGCTGCGAATACATCATGTATCTGCAGGTCCATCCCCTGGATGCATCCCAGTTTCTGTCTCCGGCGAAAGCAAGCCGGCGACCAGTCGCAGGGACGCCGGACGGTCTGGGCGCGGCGGCGGCGGCGGCGGCGGCGGCGGCGGCTGCGCGAGCCGTCTCGGGCAATGCGACCGCCTTGCTCGACGCGCGCAACCTGCCGTCGGACTACGACTACACCCAGGACGACATGACGCAGCTGATGCGCGGCATCGAGAACGAGCTGCGGTTCCCCACCGGCGCGCCCATCTTCCACAAAGGTGTTCCGGAAATGCAGCTGTCGGCGGTGCTCTACTCGCCGGACTGCGCGTACTTTATCGAGACCAAGGGCCCGCCGCGGTTCGCCGCCGCCGACGGACAGCACCTGCGCGGACGCAAGGTCGAGGAGTTCATCTACGAGGCGCGGCTGTGGATGCTGGCCCTCGCGGCCGTTCTCTTTCTCCAGATCCGGCTGGTCCTGAGCCAGGTGCGCGAGACGTACACGCCCTCGACCCTCGGGCGCATCAGCTTCCTCACCATGGCATTGATGGTGCTGGCCGACGGCCTGGTGTTTACCGCCGCCTCGGCGTGGACGCTGACCGCTTCGGCCAGCTTCTTGCCGTCCCTGGTCGTCACGTTCACCGCGCTCACGTCGATGATCATGGGCGGCTACTTCCTCTCCGAGATCTACGCCGCCCAGGAGCCCGAGAGGCGCCGGCGGGAGCGCCAGCAGCTGCAGCTGCAGCAGCAGCAGCAGCAGGAGCGGCAGGAGCGGCAGATGGAGGTCCGGGAGCGGCTTCGGCAGCACTTTGCAAGCACCAACAATGCAAACACAGTGCCAATCATTGTGCCGTCGGACCAGGACATTGACGCGGAGATCGCCGAGAATGCCCGAGCGGCGGCAACGCCCCTCTTGCCGCTCCCTGTCACGGCGCCCGGCCCCAGGGCGGGCGGCACTGGTGGCGGCGGTCCTGGCACTGGTGCCGGTGCCGGTGTCGCTGCCAGTGCCGGTGCGGCCGGCGGCACGCCCAGCACGGCAATCGCCATGCCTCCGTCGCAGCCGTTCTCGAACATTGCCGCGCGCATGTCGATGCTGGGCATCGTCCTCATGTTCCTCAGCCTCGCGGCGACGACGTGGTGGGCGTCGGTGCGGGCCGTCTACACCAACATTCTCGGGTTCGTCTACCTGTCCATGTGGGTGCCGCAGATCCTGCGCAACATTGAGCGCAACAGCCGCCGGGCGTTTTCGTGGCGCTTCATGATCGGCCAGTCGGTGCTGCGCCTGCTGCCGATTGCCTACTTCTACCTGCGCTCCGACAACATCCTGTTTGCCGAGACCGACTGGCGGTCGTTTGCCGCCCTGGCCGCCTGGGTCTGGGTCCAGCTGTGGGTGCTCGCCGCCCAGTACGAGCTGGGCCCGCGCTTTGGCGTCCCGCGCGGCTGGGCCCCCGAGGCCTGGGAGTACCATCCCGTGCTCCGCGAAGACAACGTCGAGGCCGGCGGCCTGCCCATCGGCCTCGTGTCGACCGAGGCGCCGGGGGCCGTCCCCCACGACGACGACGGCGGCGGCGGCGGCGGCGGCGGCAGCGGCTCTTTTTCTGCTCGCCCCTCTCTTCCTTCTTCGACGTCCGCCGGTGGTGGCGCACCACCGCCGCCATCACCGCCCAAGCGCCGCCTCTCCAACGCTGCCGCCGCCAGCGGCGGCGGAGCCGAGGCAGCGTCGTCGCACGCCGCGGCGAGCAGCAGCACCAACATCTGGACCATGGACTGCGCCATCTGCTGCGAGACGCTCGACGTGCCCGTGGTGCGCGCCGGCGTCGAGGACCCGACGGCGGGCGGCGTCGCTGGCATCCTGGCGCGGCGGCAGTACATGGTGACGCCGTGCCGGCACATCTTCCACACCAAGTGTCTCGAGGGCTGGCTGCGGTTCCGCCTGCAGTGCCCCATCTGCCGCGAGGAGCTGCCGCCGTTATGAGGTTGGGGGGGCGAGCTGGGCGGGGGAGAGGTCCCCGTGTTGTTGTCATTCTTCTTCTGTTGTGTTTCTTTCTTTTTTTTCTCTTTTCCCCCTTCATGTTCTGTTGCGGCAACGGGCGAGGCAGTTTGTTCATCTGGCGTTTCCAACGGGGGGGCCGGGAGGGTTCTTGGTGTGGCGTTTCAATCTGGGAATCATCATTGCGCAACTCGTCTTTTGTTTTCTCTCCGTCGTTTCTGCATACCGCCGGTGGCATTCTGAATAGCAAGAAAGATCAAAATATAGTATGTGAATTTTCTTTTGGAGATGCTGTTCTCACATTCGGTCTTACTACAGTAGCAGCTTCCGGTGTTGTGTTGTATTACACCCTTGACCAATTCCGGCACCTTGAAGAATGAACCTCTCTCCACCCCCGTCCTACGCCCCCCAAACACTCTCCTGTTGTGTTGACTTTGGCCGCCGTTTGAAAACACCAAAAACCAATAACCCCGCCCCCTTGTTCACATTACCTGGGCGTTGCCCTGTGGTTTCTTTCCATAGAATTTCTTCCGCCTCCACTTCTTCTTCTTGCTGCTTGTATTGTTGTTGTTGTTGCAGCCGTCGCTGGGTGGCTGCATCGTCTGTTCAGGCTCGCTCGGCTCTGATTCCTGTCGAACCACGGTTATGGGACCCAAGGCGATGTAGCAGGGACCTATGTCGCCAAGGGCAGCATCAGCGGCGCCGGCAGCGGCAGCGGCAGTGGCAGCAGCAGCGGCAGCGGCAGCGGCAGCGGCAGCGGTGCTCTCGGCGTCCGCCTGCCGCCGTCCGCTGTCGTCTTGCGCTCTCTGTCGTCTTGCCGCCTCCTCCTCCTCTTCCGCAAGCGCGTCCGCCCTTGTCTTCGCGGCCGCCGCTCTGGCCGCCTTTGCCTTCTCGGCCGCCTTTGCCTTTTTGGCCGCTCGCGTCGCAGCCGCCTTCGTCTTGGCTTCCTTGACTTCCTGCGCGCGCCGCCGCGCAAAGGACTGGACAGACGCCTCGGACGACGAGGTCGAGAAGGACGACATGGAGGCCCAGCCCCTGCGGCGCGGCGGCGGCAGCCTAGCCATGGCTTCGGGCTCAGGGCCGAGCTTCGCGCCGCCGCCGTTGGCGTCGACGTCGGCTGGCGGTGGCGGTGGTGGTGGTGGTGCCGCCACGGGGGCTGCGGTCACTGCCGTCCCCAGCCCCACCACTTGTTCCTTCTCTGCTGTTGCTGTTGCTGCCGCTGCTGTCTTTTGTGGTGGCTTGACCGACACTCGTGCCGGCGGTGCTGCCGTCGGTGCTGCCGTCGGGGCGATAGAAACTGGTGCAGGCTCCCTGGCTGCCCCAGCCCCCCCGTTCGCCTCGCCCTTTCTCGCTTCTGCTGCTGCCGTGCCTGCCACCGCCGCTGCCGCTGCCGCCTCTATCTTCTCTGCGCGCTGGGCTTCCTTTGCTTCTTTCTTTGCGTCCTGGGCTCTTCTCTTGCGCTCCATTTCTTCCTTGATGCGATAGGCCAGCTCTCTGTTGATGATTTCCCGCTCCGTCTTGGACTTGCTGTTTGCGATTGCGCGGAGACGCGCGGCATCTTTGACGCTCAGCGCCGTGGAGCTGTCAAAGCCAAACTCTTCCAGGCCGTCGTCGTCGTCATCGTTGTCGTCGTCGTCGGAGTCCAGGATCCAAAACGGCCCGTCGTCGGAGTCGGAGTCGCCGGAATACAGCGGGTGGTACCAGGCGCCCTTGGAAGGCGCAGCAGCAGCAGCGGCGTGCGGCGTGCGGTACTTGCCCTTGGCGGGCCGTGTGCCGCGGAGCTTCGGATGCAGGTGGTAGCACTCGTGCTCGCCGCCCACGTGGCAAAAGAGGCAGAAGCGGCAGAGGCTGTATGCTGCAGCGGGGTGGGCGTAACCGCAGTCGGGGCACTTGGGGCGGCCGGGGAACCTGGTGCGGAAGAAGTTCTTGATCGCGGAGCGCGGGGCGTCAACCAGGGCATGGCGCGGTTTCTTCCGGGCTGCGTAGCCTTCGATTGGGTAGCGGCGCTCGCCGGCGATGTACACGGCATGTGCATTGTCGTCCTCGTCCTCGCCGTCGTCGTCGTCGTAGTAGCCATTCTGGAACTCGACATACTCGAAGCCTTCGACCTCGTACGCCGCAAGCAGCTCGGCATCGCACGGTTCCCTTTCTTTGGGCCCCGAGGCCCCTGCGGCCCCTGCGGCCCCAGCGTCGTTGGCGCTTGTGGGTTTGGGAAGCCCAGCCTCGATGTTGTCCGCAGCCTCGCCAGCGCCAGTGATTCTACTAGCTTCGTGTGCGATTTCGTTGGTGCTGGCAGGCTCGCCGATGCTCTCGTCGATGCCGGCTTTCACGTTCTCTTTGACGCTGCCCCCAACGATGCCAGCCTCGCGAGTTCTAGCTCCTTCGTCGTCGGCGTCGGCGTCGGCGTCAGCGACCGCTTCGGCGACCGCTTCGGTGGCAGCATCCCCAGCCGCACCGGGCACTGCGAGGCTGTTGTTGTCGTCCGCAGCCGAGTCGCCGCTGTGGACTCCGTCAGCGGCGTTTTTCTTCTTCTTCTTGTTCTTCTTTCCCTTGCTTTTCTTCTTCTTGGGAGCCTGCTCGCCAGCGGTCGCCGGCGGTTTGTTCGTGTGTTCGTCGCCGTGGGCATCCGGGCCAACCGACGTCTTCTCAGCAGCCAAAGGCAGATGCAGATGTCCGAACCTGCTTTCCAGCTCCGGTACAAAGAGGTCCCATTTCTGGAACGCGTCCCAGTCGACGACCGGCCTATAGGTGCCTGTCGTCTCCCCGTGGCGCTTGCCTAATGTCGCCTCCCAGTCTGGATCCGTGTCTTCCAGTCGATTGAGGCAGTCCCAGATCTTGGCTCTATCAGACAGGCTGCCGCCACAGGCTTCCATCAGGACATGGTGGAGGCAGAGATCCGAAGAAAAGTCCAGGAGGCTGGCGTAGTTGTGTGGCCGAATCGATTGAAGGTTCCGCATCACAACACGGCCCTCGTCTGCCCGGGGGGTGTCTTCCTCGCGTATCCCGGCCTGTACGGCCGTCTCGACGAACTTGTACAAGTTGTATGGGTTCGCATACTTGGGGCTGGCCGGGTCGTAGTCGTCAAGCATTATCAGTTGGTCTAGGATCGGAACCACAGAGTCCTCGATCAAGTCCCGGACCAGAGGCGCACAGTCGATGAGGCCAGTCCGCGGCTTCTCCTCGAGTATGTACTGAAGCAGGCCATGTTTTTCGAGGGCTGTCCTCAGCGTGTCGCGCCACGCAATGAAGGAACCATACTCGTACGCGTCGAGAGGAGACACTTCATCAAGGATGACGTCCATGGTGGCTCGCCGTCAAGCAAACGAAGAACGCCAGACGGCGGCGGCAGTGATGGAACGTCGACAGCAGAGCACAAACAATACCGCGCAAGAGGAGGCGTGAAAGACGAGAGAAACAGAGACAGCTCACGCGCAAGGCAGTGGTGAGGGAGTCCGGGAGCAGAAGGCAGAAGGCAGAAGACAGAAGACAGAAGACAGAAGACAGAAGGCAGATGGGCAGAACAGCAATCGCGAGCAAACGGGTTAGACGTAATTTAAAATAAATACTCGGGCTCGGAGAATAGTTGTAGCCTCGAAAAGTCTACTTGCGCGCCCACCGAGACCGCCCAGGCCTGTCCCACAGCCACAGGCCAAGGTGCCCTTCTGTATGAGCGCAGACTGGCCTGGTCTTGGGCGTCGGAAGGGCAAGAAAAGAAAGAAAGCGGCTGGCTGTACTGATGAAAAGAGATTTCTTCGACGCGCGTGCTACTATCGGCCACGAGGAACATCCGGGGGCTGCTGGGGACAGCTGGGGACGACTAGAAACGAGGCCCGGTGTTTGCTGCCGGTTAGCTGCCGTCGCTGTCGATGGCAACAGAGCAGGAGATGCTCCTCGGGAAGCAGAAGCCGGCCATTGCCAGTTTCTCGACACCGCCCGTCCCACCGACGAGTTTGCGCTCGCATCGCGGGCGGCAGACACGCGCAGCACCGCTCCCCGCCCGAGAGACCATGGATTGGGACGTCGGGCAAGGGCGGCAGAGCGCGCAGACGGGCGCAGAGCAGCGCGGGAGAGCGGAAAGAGAATGTCCAATTGCTTCAGGTCATCGCCGCATCATGGGAAGCCAGCCTCAGAAAGGCGGCCCTCGTGACAATGGTTTTATACAAGGGTATGAGCATTGATCTCGACACACGAATCGGAGTCGTCAGGCAACGGGCGTCGAGAGACGGATGCGCAGGCGATGATTTGAGTAAGTGTAATGTTTCCATTGTGGTCTTGGTTGGAGAAGAAGAAGAAGAAGAAAAGAGGAGAGAAAAAAAGGCGTGAAATTTTTAGGTGATAATAGGTTCTGGCAGTATTGTTCTGCCATCCCAGACCGCCTTTTGGCGGAGAGCAAAAGAGTGGGGACAGTACGAGGGGGGCAAGGCAGTACTCCGTAGGGCGTCCAGTGTGTCCAGTGTGCTCTTCGGGTTCGCGGCAGGCGCGTGCTGCACAACACCAACGACGCGGGCCTGGTGAAGAAAAGGAGCTGTGGGCGGAAGGTGGCAACGGCACGACAGGACTGCCCCTTCCCGGTAAAAGCAACACAGTGTCTCGACAGGCAGGTGCGTTTCTGCCGCTGCTTGGTGTTCTCTGTCGTAAAGGCAGGAGCTGGACAGAAGAGCAGCCGAAATAAATTTAACTGAAAAAAAAGAAGGAAGAAAAAAAGAAGAAAAAAAACAGAACAACCCGCCAGGCGCTCTTTCCTCGCCAATCACCACCACCCCCCGATTTTTCTCCAACCTGTTCTTTCGCTCCTGCCTGCAACTCCACCCTGCGCGCCTGCTCACCTCCACCTTTTTAACCCATTTCACCTCGCCGTAGTGTTGCACTCTACTAGCAATATTTTTTCCCTTTAGGTACCAATTCTTCCATTTCCAATATCCCGTTTTTTCTCCTCTTTGTTCTCCTCCCTCAGACAATCACCATTCCTCCTCCACCACCAATCTCGATCCGCCCGACTTCCTCTCGAACCACACTCGTGACAGCTTGCAACACAGCCTCCCGAACCGCCGTGCCAATCGTCCGCTTCCCCGCCCCCCAGACTCACCGATTACAACTTCCGCCTGCCACCGCCCACCTGCGACTGCAGAGCTCTCTCTCGCTTTTGATTTGACGACACAACGACACAACGACACGACGACGACACGACGACGACCGTTTCTGCCCTTCTACCCTTCTACCCTTCACCCTTTGGCCAACGCCACTCCCTCTGCCTCCCTTCTCCCTTGTCTCTCCTCCCTGCTTCTCGACGCCCCCCATCGTCCCCCATCGCCCCCCATCGCCCCCCATCGCCCACCATCTGCTCGTTTCTGCCCCCTCACCCCCCTTGTCGGTCGCCTCGTCGTCGCTTCGTTTTCTTCCTGCCAACAGGTACGGGCTCGCCGGAACGTTACCCGCCCCTCGTTCCCCGGCCGGCAGACATCAACAACCACCATCCACCAGCCTCATTTGTCGCTCTCGCGCCCGGTCGCCCAGTTCTCCGCTGCCTTTGTTCATCGCTCCCCAGTGTCTCTCGTGGCATTGAGCTCCTTGGCTTTTCGGCTGCCCTGGGCCCCCCGCCGCATTCTTGCGTCGTCGAGCTATCGCTTCTGTCCGTCCGCGTGCTCCTTTTCCTTTCCACTTTTGAGCACACCACCAATCGCCCGGTTTATTCTTCTCCTGCCAACCCTCTCGTTCGTCCGCGAAGCTTGTTTGAATCGAACAAAACTCTGCTGCGCCGCGACTGTACAATACTGACCCCGTCTCTCCTTTGCCGATCGTTGTTGCTGGTGCTTTGTTCGTCCGTCTTGTTCTTCTTCTTGTTCTTGTACGCCTTTACTTCCTTCACCGATAATCAGGCCAGATGGATAACAGTCTGTACGGCCGTCGCACCAAGTAAGTTTGCAAAGCACGCGGCTGTCATGTTTCCCCGAGCTCCACGCCCAGCCTGCTAACGCGCCCGTGATTCGCAGCTCCAACAAACTGTCTCTATCTACAAGCAATAGCCCCTCCCTCGGCAGCCTCGGCGATGCGCCCTCCTCTTCCTCAACACGCAATGCAACCCTTCCTCGGCGATTCGGCGGTGACAGCTCGTCGCAGGGGAAGCCAAATCCCTTCGGTTCGGCCACTACCCCGGGGGGCAGCCGCATCCTGAGCCCCGGCATAGGCGCCTCCGGTGCGTTTGGCCTCGGGTCAGGCGCATTCTCGAGTTTCGGGCCAGCTGCCAAGACACCCAAGTCACCAGGGAATCCGTTTGACGTGGGCTTTAAAGTTGCTGCCGCACCGGGGGCGGCGCCGGGTGCTGCGTCTAGCGCCGCTGCTGCGGCGGGCGAGAAATCGTCCGCAGCCACGTCGCGCCCCGGTGTGGGAGGCGCCACTGCTGTAGGTGCAGCAGCAACCGGCAGCGCCGTTGGCGGGCAGGCCGCAACACCCGGGGGCGACAAAACGGGTCCGGTGTACACGCTGCGCAGCGAGTGGGTGTTCTGGTTTCGCCCGCCCATCAGCAAGGCAAACGGCTACATCGAGTACGAGAAGACGCTCCACCCCATGGCAGCCGTTGGCACTGCCGAGGACTTTTTTGCCGTGTATGCCCACCTAAAGCGGCCGTCAACGCTGCCACTCGTCTCCGACTACCACCTCTTCCGCAAGGGCATCCGGCCCATCTGGGAGGACGCGGAGAACCGCAAGGGTGGCAAGTGGATTGTGCGGCTGAAGAAGGGTGTCGCCGACCGGTACTGGGAAGACCTGCTGTTTGCCATTATTGGCGACCAGTTCGGCGACGCGTCCGACGAGGTGTGCGGTGCCGTCCTCAGCGTCCGTAATGGCGAGGACATCCTGAGCGTCTGGGCCCGGAACGACGGCGGTCGCGTGTTGAAGATTCGGTACGATGTCCTCTTTGTGAACCCCCCTCCCCCCCCCCCCCCATTCTTTCTCTATTGCTAACGATGCTTTGTAGTGAAACCATGAAGCGGGTGCTTGGACTTCCTGCCGACACCAAACTCGAGTGGAAGAGCCACGACACATCCATCCAGCAACGGTCAGCCATCGAGGAGTCGCGCCGAGACAAGCCAAACAGCCACCACCACCATAACCACAACAACAACAACAATAACAACAGTAACAACAACAACAGCAACAGCAACAACAACAGTAGCAACAACCACCACAACCACTCCCAACACCACCAGTCGGACCGGCGCACAGGGAAGCCGTCGTACGCCATGCGCGGAGGGGGCAGCGAAGAGCAGCAGCCATACGCGCACGGCACGCCGTAGGAGGGCGATGCCAGCGATGCCAGCGCTGCAGCACGGCGCGAGCTGTTTCTCCAGAGGCTCCTGCGCATCCGCGCTTGAGGAGTGAAGAAGAAGAGAAAGAAAGGAAAGAAAAGAAAGAAAAAGAAAGAAGTGCCGCTCGATTCGACTGTTACACACAAAACGGTCGTTTTCTTCGGGGAGAACGCCGAAAAGGCGAGAAAAGGGAAAAAAGGAGGGAAAACGAAACAAGAAGCAGGAATCTCGCTGCGAGGGGGGGGGGGGGGGGAGGAGAAAAGAGCTTGGGGGACGAAAGCGTAAGGGGCAGCGGCGGGCCATTTTTTGTGTGTGTACTATTATTACTACTTGTCTCTTTTTTGCCTGTCTTGATATCATTAGCAGCACCCTCTTGTCTGGCAATTCGCATGGCTAATTCTTTTTTTCTGCTTTTTCTTTCTCTCTTGGTTCTGATGGCTTCTGATTTTTGCCTGCTCGTTGTGTGCTTTTCCCTTCTTTTTCTTGCTTGGCCGATTCTGGGACGCGAGAGCCCAAAGGGCCCAGAAAAATAAAGGAAGACGCTCGATCGTTGGGACCTGAGCTTGTTTCTTTTCCTGTCGAAACGGCCCAGACCTCTTTGTAACTAGTATCTGTGTCTTTTTTTGCTCTCTTCTGTATATCTTGTGCAAAAAGCAATGCAGATTGAAGGTTGTTTTCCTTTTCCATTTCCTTTTCTTTTTTATATGTATTTTGTCGCACAATTGGGGCCGAACCCCCCCCCCCCCCCCCCCACCTTACATTACAGTCCTTCTTTTTCTTACACACGCCCTTGGGCCCTTGACATTGTGAATGCCTCGCCGGGTTTTTTCTTCTGTACAGTACGTACGTCCCAAAGAGACCCCCCCCCCCCCCCAACTCTCCCTTTTCACCGTCCTCTTGCTTTGCTCCCACCGTTGGTCGACGCAGCAGCCCTGCCTTTGCCCTTTCCATTGGTGATGCTGCCACTGCCGCTGCCGCTGCTGCCGGCACCCGGCCGTCGCCGCCGCCGCTCCCAGATCTGGATGTACGACTCCGCCAGGTACAGCAGCTCGCCCGCCACGGGCTCGACAAACAGGTCCTGCGCCACAACCCACTTGTCCTCGCCGCGGTTGTCCGCCGCTGCATCCGTCGCCGCCGCCGAAGAAGAAGAAGCCGCCGCCGCCGCCGTCGCGCCCGACCGGTCCCGCAGCTGCACCTTCCACGTGCGCCGCTCCTCGGCCGAGTCGACGGCGACGTCGTCGCCCCGCGTGCGCACAGCCTCGTGCACGACGTTGGCCACGAGGTCGTAGATCATGTCGTTGTCGTCGTCGTCGTCGTCGCCGCCGCCGTTGCGGAGGACGGCGTGGCCCTGCTCGTCTTCGACGTACGGCCGCATGTTGAGGCCGCGCGGCTCAAAGGTGACAATGGTCGGGTTCCGCTCCGTCACAAACTTGTTGGCCGAAAAGCGCTTCATGTGCAGCACCAGGTACGGCGGCAGCGGCGTGCGCAGGCGGAAGCGCCGGCGCACGTCGCCCTGGTCGCGCGACGTCTGGCCGTCGTACTTTTCCAGCAGCGTCGTCAGCGGCACCTGCGGGATGATGTTGCGCTCCTGCTCGTCCTGGAACAGCGGCGCCGCCGGGAGCTCGAGCGTCAGCAGCAAGAACCGCGACACGTCGGCGGTGGGCTGCGGCGGGAGAGAGAGGGAGGCGGCAGCAGCGGCGGCAGCGGCGGCGGCGGCGGCAGCCGCAGTAGTAGCAGCAGCCGCGCTTGGCGCCGACTCTGCCTGCGGGGGTTTTGGTGCCTCGGCGGATGGGTTGGGATGCTGGCTTTGACGGTCGGCCAGTGGCGTGGTAGCAGTCGCTCGCGCAGACGAAAACGGGGGAGGGGGGAGAGAGCTGCTGGGCGGGGGCGGCGGAGGCAAGGAGGAGGAGGAGGAGGAGCCCAACGGCGCCAAGCCGGGCGGCCCAGACGACAGCAGCGACGGAGGCGGGGCGGAGAATGCTGATCCCATCGAGGCGGCGACGCCGGGCGGCGGAGGCTGTCGGAACCCTCCAAACCCGGGCGCACCCATACCAGGAGGCAGCGGTTGTTGTTGGTGGTGTTGGTGCAGAGGACGGGATGGGACGCCAGGAGGCGGTGGCGGTGGCGGCAGCGATGGTGCTACTGGTGCAGCAGCAGCTGCTGCTGCTGCAGCTGCTGCTCCTCCGGCTGGCGTGCCATCGTGCCGCACGGGCAAGGGTGTATCGATCTGCATCGCGTCGGGGTTCTGTTGTTGGTCGGCGTCCTCCACCGAAGCAGCCGCCGCCGCCGCTGCTGCCGCCGCCGCCGCCGCTGCTGCTGCTGCTGCTGCCGCGGCGCCAACGGCTTCCAGCTTTTCCGACTCGACCCGCACGCGGCCCTGGAAGACGCGTTGGACAATCGACGAGCCGGGTCGCGTGCGGCTGCCGCCGAGGCCGAGGTGCAGGTGGTTGAGGAACCAGGCCAGAAAGTCGACCGGGTCGGACTGGACGGTCAGGGTGAAGCGGCGGTTGGAGCGCAGGGCGACCTCCTGCAGCAGCTCGTGGGGGGACACGTGGGCCTTGAAGGCGCGCGGGTTCCAGATCTTGCGCACGAGCAGGCCGAAGCGCTTGACGAGCTCGGCGTTGGCGTTGGTGCTGGCGCTGGCGCTGGCGGTGCTGCCAAACTCGTCGAGCAGGAAGAAGTTGCGCAGCGTCGGCACGTGGGCCAGCGCCTGCACGACGACGTTCAGGTAGTCGTTCTCCTTGATGTTGTTCATGCCGACAAAGCCGGGCGTGTAAGGCTTGCCGGTGAGCGTGTAGCAGATGCGGTTGCCGCTGCGGTTGCTGCTGCTGCTGCTGCTGCCGCCGCTGCCGCTGCCGCCGCTGCCGCCGCCGCCGCCCCGGTCCAGACGCGCCACGTCTGCGCGCGTGTACCGCGGGTCGGCCACAAACTTGATGTCGTCGAGCGACCGGCTGAGCACCTCGTAGCCCTCGGGCAGGACGTAGACGCGCTGGGTCTGCATGTTGATGAAGACGTGGTGGTCCTCGTCGAGGGCGTGGAAGTAGGCGTGCGACTTGGGCCCGCGGCCCTGGTAGTAGCGGCCGCACACGAGGCAGGCGTAGACGTTGATGTGGGACAGCGAGACGGAGCACAGCTTCTCAAAGTCGAACTCGAGCACCTGGCGGTCGATGGAGTCGAGGTACAGGTCGTCGTAGCCGGCCGTGGGCGCCGCCTGGCGGATCGGCGCAACCGGCCCCGCCGCGTCGTCATCGTCGTCGTCGTCATCCTCCTCCCCCTCGCCCTCCTCCTCCTCCTCCTCCTCCTCCTCTCGCTGCATGCGTTGCCTCTGCTGCTGTTGTGCTTCGATCCTCAACTGCGCTGCTGCTGCTGCTGGCCCGCCCTCCTCCGACGCCTCCGACGCCTCCGACGCCTCCGACGCCTCCGTCGCGGCCAGCCGTCGCCCGTTTAGCAGTTCTTCGCGGCCGTCGCTCTTCTGCTTCTTGGGCGCCGGCGACACGACGTCCTCCATGGCATCGAGGGCTTCGGGCGCGCGGCGCTTCGCCATCTTGGCTCTTTCTTTTTCTTTTCTGTTTCGTTCCGAGGGCGAACAAGCTCTCGACTCTGGCAGTTGCTGGCGCTGTCAACGACGGCGAAACGGGAGGCGGAATGGCTGGGGTGTCGCGTGTCGGCTGTCGCTCTTGGGGGGGGACGTCGCAACTTTGGAATATTTTTGTTGGGTTGTTTGTATTATTTTATTTTCTATTTTCGCCCCTTGGTTGCTTCCTGGCTTAGCCCTGCCGGCCCTGGCGCGAGTTTGCTCAGAACTGGGCGTGACACCAGTAATCACACTATTACGGGGCGTACGGCGTACAGGCAGGTAACCGTAGCCTCACATGGTCCGTGCCACAACAGGGCTGTACTGCCGCCGTTGGCCGCCTTTGCAGCTTCCACGCCCAAACCGAAGCCTCGACAGGATATTTCTGTATCTTTTTACTGGGCTCTGCGCGTACAGAAAAAAAGGCGGGAGGATTTTGCCTTTTTTGTTCCTTTTCCCTACAGGACTGCATGGGCAGAAGGGCCGTCGATCCCCCCCGTAAAGGCCGAACTCGGTGTCGGATTGGACAGACCGCCCACCGCCGGGCCGCGAAGCCGTGATGCAACAGAGACAGAAGACTGCACCGATACGAGGAGCCAGGCAAAGAGCACGAGAGACGGGGAACAAAGTATGGAAGACGAAAAGCTTGCTTTTGTGTTTGTGTTGGAGCACGACCCGTCGTGGACGATTCGACCAGGCCACATGATGTTCTGGCAACGGCCAGCAGAAGATTAGAAGGCGATAGAAGACAAGAAAAGCCTTGAAAGAGCGTACGAGCCAAAGAAAAGAAAAACGAACCAGAGAACCGAAAGCAGGATCCAAGAAGAAAAAAGACAAGAAACAGCCAGACCCTAGAAACCTGTCTGTTGTTGGTCCAAAACATTACCGTGCCGCATGGGCGTCCAATATATCCATGAAGAGGAGGAGAAAGAGAGAGAGAGAGAGAGAGAGAGAGAGAGAGAGAGTGTGTGTGTGTGTGTGCGTGTGTGTGCTCGTGTCTGTCGTGCTGTCCGACCGAAAGAGGGGGGAAGAAGTGAGGTCGTAAAACATAAGCCTGGAAATAAGAAAGAAAGAGAGAGCGAGCGCGAGGACTAGAGAAATGGAAAGAAATGTCCCAGGCGCCTTGTTTTGTTTGTTCCGAAACCAAGAAAAGAAAAGAAAATTGCAAGGAGAGGACAGGACAGCAATACGCAAAAGCGCAAAAACGCAAAAACGCCACCGGCCGCGCGACGTGGGCGGTTCCGTGCCTTTTGTGTCTCCGAAAACCCCTCCCAACCGGCTGCGAAGTCCCAATGGGTATAAAACATGTGCGATGGTGCGTGTGAGGACACGATTGTAAAATAGCAAGAGAGAGAGAGGGGGGGGGGGGGGGGGCGTCACCACTTGATCTGCGTGACGCGTGTCTTCATGTCGAGGGCGCCGGTGACAAGGCCGCGCGTCCCGCACTTGAGCATGGCCGTGTGCTCCCGCAGGTCAAACTCGCAGGCCTTGACGAGGATGCGCTTCTCCGCCGGGATCGGCCGCTGGAGCTGCATGTAGTAGGGGACGCTGTCGTCGAGGGCGGCCGAGAACGACAAGCCTGGCGGCGAGGTGGTGTGCAAGACCGATGCCTGGCTCGCCCTCCGCATGTCCCAGCGCGCGTTGCCGCCCGGCCCGAGAGGCGCCTCGCCAAAGTCGACGGACCCGTGCTTCGATGGTGGCGATGCTGCTGCTGATGCTGCTGCTGCACCGGGACTGCCGCCGGGCGGCGTCATGGTATAGGCGCCCAATGGATTGGCAATGCTGGCCATGCTCGGCACGGCGCCGGCGGCTGCCGTGGTCCCGCCGCCGCCGCTGCTGCTGATGCTGCTGCTGCGTCGGTTCAGCATCTCGGCAAACTCCTCCGCCTCGCCCTCCTCTTCAATGTCCACAACCCACATGCCGATGCGGGCCACGAGCTCGCTGTCCCACATGCCCTCGCGCCGGGCGCTGCTGCGCAGCAGCTGGATGGCCCGGCGGCGGAGCACGCGGTCGCGCGACTTGGTGGCAACCACATACAAGGGCGGCACAATGCCGAGATCTGCACTGAAGCTCGCCTTGATGTGGCCGGTCCGGTACGCAAAGCCCTTGTGCTGGTCGTGGCCGCTGAACGCGGCAGCGCCAGCGCCAGCGCCAGCGCCAGCGCCAGCGCCAGCGCCGGCGCCGGCGTCGTCGTAGTAGTAGGCCGCCTGCGCATTGTGAAAGTGGTGGGCGCACTGCGCGGGGTCCGGGCACCGCGCGGCGGCGGCGCGGCGCTCCTCGTCGCCGACCACCTCGCTGGCGAGGTCGACAATGGCCTTGAACTGCATGTGGAAGGCGTCAAACTTCATCTCGCTGTCGCTGAACGTCATCAGGTACAGGATCTGTCCCATGATCTGGAACATCTTCAGGACGGCGATGCCGGCCTTCTCCTGGCTGCTGACGCCCGGGTTGGCGCGGCCGGCCAGCAGCGGCTCAAAGGCATCCGACCAGACTTCGATGCGGGTCTTGAACTCGAGGCCGAAGCGCGTCATGGACTTGGGCAGGAGGTTCGGCGGCCCGTTGGCGTACTGGAACATGAGCTCCATGAAGCGGAAGATGTGCTCGCACAGCGTGTCCCACGCGAGCCGGGCTTCGCGCAGCGAGGCAAACTGCTTGGGGATCGGCTCCTGGTGCGTCGAGACGGGGGAGCCGACGTCGGACGACGTCGCCGGCGGCGACGACGACGAGGGCGAGCCCGCCGCGTCCGAGGGGGGCTCGGAGGAAAACGCAGAGGTGGCGCCGACGGGCAGGAGGCGGATCACGTAGGGCTGCGGGAAGTGGAAGGCCATGTCGTAGGACTTGGCCTGGATGGCGAGGCGCGTAAACATCTGCGTCAGCTCGTCCTCCACGGGCTGCGCGGACGCGGACGCGGCCGCGCCCTGGGCCTGCTGGCGCTCGACGCGCAGGCGCTCGAGCAGCGCCAGGCCCGTCTGGATCTGCACAATGGCCTGCTTGTGGTCGCCGATGAAGGAGTCGAAGCAGGCGAGCAGCACGCTCGCCATGAGGCGCGTGCGCTGCGTGCGCTCGTCCTGGGCGCTCACGACGGCCAGCGCGTGGCAGGCGCTGGAATACTGGTTGAGCGCGACCTCCCAGTGGCCGTAGGCGCTGTCGCGGTTGTCGTAGGGGACGTCGGAGGGCGACGTCGGCGGCGACTCCGTCGTCTTCTCGAGCGTCTTGTAGAGGGCGCCCAGGGCCACGACGGCATGGCGGATGGCGGCTTCGGAGTGGCACTCGACGAGCACGGACCGCGACCAGAAGACGTCGTCGAAGAAGCCGGACAGCTCGTTGGCGGTCTGCGCGCGGAACAGCTGGAAGTAGAGGCCCTCCTCCTGGCTGAAGGGCAGACCGATCGACGGGTGGTAGAGCAGGGCGACGACGGGCGGGGCTGTGGTGGTGCTGGTCGGAGGGTGCGGGGGGAGGTTGCGTCGCTGGTGCAGCTTCTGGGCTCGCCGCGGTGGGAGCTGGATCGGCCGCTTCTGGTATGGCAGCAGCGGCTGTGCCTGCGGGAGGGGTTGGATCTGCGGCTGGAGCTGCTGCTGCGGCAGCGGCCGTAGAGCCGGGGCCAAATTCGATAGCCCCCGGTCAGCACCAGCACCAGCACCAGCACCGGGGCCTGGAGCCGCAGCTAAGAGCATGGGTTTCGGCGCAATGCGGATCTCCTCAAATGGCCGCGCGCTGCGGGCCGGCGGCGGATAGCCCGCACACGGCTTCTTGGACCGCACGCACTGCGAGCATGCGGGCCGCTTCTCGTCGCACTTGATCCTCCGCTGTCTGGTGGTCGGGGAGAAACAGCCGCACAGGTTAGCGATACGGAGGAACGAGAGAGCACTGCAGCTGCGCCCCCCCCCTTTCCTTCTCATGACGAGCTTCGAGGAGATTGAAAACGTACTTGCAGTTGTTGCAGCCGGTCTTGACCTTTGGCCGGCTGGTGCGGACGCGCTTCACGGCCGTGGGGTTGGCCGTCGCATCGGCGTCGTGCGGACCAGACGCGGCAGACGGACCGCTGTCGGCCGATGAGGCCTGGGACGACGGAGAGGAGTGACGGGCGGCATCCGAGGGGGGGTTGTACGGATGCGGCGCCATTTCCGAAGATCGGCGGAAAAGGAGCGAGAGCGAGAGCGAGGGCAGGGTCGACAAAACGGGTGTGTGCCCATGTCACGGCATCAAGGCCATGAGGGAGCGATGCTGCTGGCGCGGCACATTCAGTCGATGTCGTGGTGACCTCTTTTGGCCAGCTTCCAAGGCTCCACGTTTCCCGGTGTCCACGTGTCCACGTGTCCACGTGTTCACGTGTGCGAGTACGAAAGCACGAAAGCACGAAAGCACGCTTGCAGCTCTCTCTCTCTCTCTCTCCTGATCGAGGCCTTATTATTGCACGCGTGGGCAAAGGTTGAAACGGGGAAAGTGCGAGAGAGGACAAAAAAGAAGGGCGCTGCGTTTAGCGGGAAGGCGCCAGGCACGATTTGGGATGCACCGAAACGAAATCGAAGGAAATTAAGAAAGAACAGAAAGAACAGAAAGAACAGAACGAACAGAAGGATCGGAAAAAAAGGGGGGCCCTTCCCTGAAGGAGGAGAAGGGAAGGAGCAGATCGGTGTGGGAAACGAGAACGAAAAACCCAGCGGGCAGTCGCGAACCGATGGGATTGCGGGGATTGGCGTTGAAAGATAGCTCACCCGGATCGCTCTTTCGATTCCTAGTTCTGGTGGAAGAGCAGCCGCCAAAGCCAAAGTGGGGATCAAATGGGCCGGCGGGCGGGGGTCAATCGCTGAACGGGAATGCTGAGGTAGGAGTCGGACGGCAGGGCGGAAGGAAGGGACGAAGGAAGGAAGGGACGAAGGAAGGAAGGGACGACGGTAGGAAGGAGGAAGGCGACGACCGGCGGGCCAGTGTCCGTGTGCAATTGGAATTCGAGCTCCAAGTTTGCCGTTCTGGCTTGGAGGACAGGCAAGCGATCGTACGGAGTAGACGGGGTTGAGGAACGGACAGGGAGGAGTTCTCCAGATTGAAATTGGGGGGGAGGAGGGTCGCCTGAAGAGGCGAGCGGTCGTCGACGAATCGATGGCGCAGAGCGAGATTTCAAAGGAGAAGGAGATTGGACGGCCAGCGGCGCAATGTCGCGCGGTGGTGTGGGCCAGGGGACCGGGGAGAGCGTAGGATGCACGGCCAAGGCCAGATGAAGCAGTGTAGCGCCGCGGGATGGCAACCTAGACTTGCTGGGGGTAAGCAGGGGCGAGAGAAGATCAAGGCAGCGTGAGGAGGCAGAGGCAGAGCAAGAGGCATGGGATGCAAATATGGAATGGTAGAGGACAGAAGAGAGGAGAAGAGGAAGAGGAAGAGGAAGAGGAAGAGGAAGAGGAAGAGGAAGAGGAAGAGGAAGAGGAAGAGGAAGAGGAAGAGGAAGAGAGGAAGACAGGAAGACAGGAAGAGAAGGGGAGAAGCCAGAAAACGTTCTGGCCTCGGTCGGCGTGCGCAAGTCGTCCCCGTAGCCGAGGGGCTCGAGGAGTGTGGGAGGAAGCGTGTTGGCGCTCTGTAAGCATTCCCGGCTGCAGTCTTGTGCAGTTTAATATCCCCCACACATGTGCCTGTTTCATTTCCTCGCAGGCGGGTTTCTTTTCCTTTTTTCCTTTTTTTTCCCTTTTTTCCCTTTTTTCTTTCCGTTTGTCTCTCTTCCCCCTCTCCCTCGCCCCTGTCTCTTGTCTTTTCTGGCCTCCGTTTTACAGATCCATCGCCCCGTTGCGTTGCGTTTTGTCCCATCTTGTTTCTTTGTCTGTCTTCTTTCTTTTTCTTTCCCCCTTTTCACTGACGGGCGAAAGCCGGGAAAAGGGCGACAACGGCCGCCACACCAAATCGCAGGGATGATAACAGGAAACGGCAAAGCAGCACGGGGCAAGGAAGGGCACGCCAAAGAAAAAAGAAACCGGAGAAACAGAAAGAAAGAAATTGCATTGCTCACATGTCGATCGGCCGATGCGGGTCTTGGGCCCGGCCAGTCAGTACCCAGCAGACGGCCAAAGAGGAAAGGCGGAATTCCAGGCTGGCGGGAACGCAGCAGATGCGGGCGGGTTACCGTTGCAGCCCGAGTGCCCAAAAACCAAGGAGCGGCAGCGACGGCGGACCGCCAAGTGTCCTATGCTTCTGCGTATTTGGGAGGTTTTCTCTGGCGGGGGGAGGGAGGAGTGGGAGGGAGGAGGGGGAGAGGGTTGCAGAAACAGTGCGAGTTGCTCAGAAATGCAGGGATGAATGCCTTGATGATCGACGTCAGAGGAGAGAGAGGGCGAGAGAAGGGGGGCTAGTAAGGATAAGACTAAGAAAGGGAGCGAAAGAGACTCGGAGAGGAGAAGAGAGGGGGGAGGGGGAGGGAGAGAGGGGAGGGGAAGAGGGAGGAGAAAGAGGGAGGCAGGGTGAAGAAAGAAGAAAGAGAAAAGAAGAAAGAGGAAAGAAGAAAGAGGAAGGAGGATAAAAATGTTGAAAAAGAAAAGAGGGAAACGGCCCGAAGGGAACTGGAGCCACGAAGACGCACGAAGAGAGAGGGGGGGGAGGAGGGGAGGAGGAGGGGAGGGCGGAAGACGCAGCAATGCCCACAGAGACAATTGCGTGTTGTGTCTCGCAGTGACGACGGACGGGAGCACAAGAGACATGACGAACAGAGAAGCAAGAACTCGAGGAACAGAACGCGTCTGGGGGAGGACAGACTAATGTAGGGAAGCAGAGGGGGGAGGGGGAGAAGCGGCGATGCAGCGACGACAGCCCAGAGCGACCAGAGAAGCCGCGGACAAAGCCAAGCTCGACGCCGAGTCCAGAGCGCGGTCTGGCTGCACAAGCCCTCGGAGGGGGGGGGGGGTGGGATGTGTGGGATGTGCGGACGTGTGGGTGCCAAGATACATACTCGAAAATACGCGGATGGACGTGCGGCGTTGGCTTCTGCAACACACCAATTAGCCCGCCGGAGGGGGGACGAAAACCGCGAGCACCAAGTGAGGAGCGGCAAAGACGGTTTACGGAATGTCCTGCGTGGCCAGGCCGAGGTCCTACGACGTAATGAACGCAGTACACGAGAGAG
Organism: Ophiostoma pallidulum; assembly: GCA_019925425.1. Lineage (NCBI taxonomy): Eukaryota > Fungi > Ascomycota > Sordariomycetes > Ophiostomatales > Ophiostomataceae > Ophiostoma > Ophiostoma pallidulum. Next base: position 13,469 of record JADHKO010000194.1, on the reverse strand, counting down.
ATGACGGCATGCAACGTCGCCGGTTCTGGATGAGAAAAAAAGAAGAAAAGGGAAAACCGCACAGAGGAGAGCAACCAATTACAACAAAGGCGGCAGGGCTGTGCTACGGCAACAGCGGCCTGCACACACGAGCATCGCACAGACGTGTGCCTGGGCCGTCGGAACAGGCGAGCAGTGGCAGGCCAGGGATGCCGGCCGTTGACGTGAACCCGCGGTCCAGGAGGGAGGGAGGGGGGGGGGGGGGATTGGACTGGCACTGCGTCTCACCAACAGGTTCCCCCCCCCCCTTCTGGATCGCCGGCCGCGAGTTGCGGTACTTTCTCTTTCTCTTGCTAGCTGCTGGCGAATGGGTCTCGGCAGGAGGCGATGCAAAAGTGGCACGAAACGTGTCCCCTCCCCCCCCCGGCGTCGGAACGTTCTGTCCAGCATGCCACCATTGCGCGTCCAGTCCCTCTTGTGAGCTCTTTTGATCCTCTTTCGTCTCTCGCCTCGCTTTTCCCTTCTCTACAGAGAAAGTCAAGACGAGCACACGAGACACCCCAATCTCAAAGATTAGCAATCCACCAAGCATGGCTGTGCTGTGGCCTGGCTGGCCGTTTGGAATGCCGTTGGCCGTTTGGACGCCAGCGACTGGACTGGCCCGTCGTCGAACGGACTGGGGGCAAGAGGCGGGGACCCTCCCACCCCTTTCAGCCCTACGGCGCGCAGAAAAACGGGGGCATGGCGTGCTGGCCGCCCTCTTGTTGGCTGGCCCTACAGCACAGGCACCATGCAGGCCCAAAGGAGGGGCGCTATCGCAGCCAATCTTTGCCGTGTGCATGACGAAGGGCAAGATAACAGCACGGCGAAAACAAGAGAAGACGGGAGCGGGGGGAGGAGAGAAAGAGGGAGGAGGGAAAGAGGGAGGAGAGAAAGAGGGAGGAGAGAAAGAGGGAGGAGTACGGGCCACGACGGCGGTGGCTGTGAAGAGACGGGAATTGATGTAATGGGGGCGGGGGGACGTCAGAGGCGGTGTGCCGACCCGGAAATGGACCCTCAAAAAACACAGAGACGCCCAATCGCGCGAGAACGAGCCTGCATCGCCAGGTTTTTGCAAGCGTGCAGACGGTGGAGGCGCCGGCCACAGCCATGCAGCCGTGCGGCCATTCAGCACGAAGCAGCAGCCACGCCCGCGGAAAGCCCATGGGTCAGCCCTACGAGGGGGTGGGGGTGGACGGCGGCCGAGAACACGCGGAAGGAGCGGAAGAGGCCCTTGGAACGAGGGAAAGAGGGAAAAGAGGGAAGGAGGGAAGGATCGAAGCGTCCGGCCAGGGAAGGGGCCGCTGTCCTGCCCCGCCTCGCCGAAGTTTCTTGCCGAACGGCACACCAGCGCTGACAAGACACGCCCCACGGCATCTCACGCCCATCGCAATGCAGCAACACAAAGCACGCGGCGGCACCGCCACCTTTTGCCCTGCCCGGTCCGCCACCACTCGCGCTCCCCAACACCCGGGCAGTGCTCGTCCCTTGGCGTGTTTCTTTTCTTTTTTTCTTCTTCTTTATCTTTTCTCGCTGTCGTGTCTCATTTGTTTTCTTTCTACCATTGCTCGGCCTGTCCAGCTGCCATGGCCGGCAGTGGTGGGACAGGCACGGCTGGAATACGAGAGGCCGCACGCGAGAGAGAGAGAGCGAGAGAGCACACAAACTAGAACCTGTAGACAAGGGGGGGCCGTCCCTGAATGGGTGGCCGATGACGATGCAGTCGGTCCGTCCGCCACCCGCAGCCACGCCCGACATCGCCGGCCCGCCCGGTGCTTCGCTTTCTTGCGATTGATCGATGTTCGTTCCCATTCAGATGCGGCACCGTCGAAAAGCTGCGGGCGTCTCTGCTCTAGCGAGCATGCTGCTGGGGGGAGACGGACTGTGTCGACTTACATGCATTGTAGCCGATGACAGTACCCACAGTAGTAACCTGTCGTGGACGGAAAAAAGAAAGGGCTAAGCAAAACCACGATTCGCATTCGATCCTTTCACCCCAACGTCGTAACAGACGCAAACGCAAGGAGGGAGCGCAAAGGTTCTCCTTTTTAGTTTGCCCCCCTCTCCTCGCAGAGCAACCATGCCGGATGATGCGACGGCCGGCCTCATCTTCGCCTCCGACCAGGCCAACCACAACTTTGCCCGCGTGCTGGGTGATCTGCGCCGCGCCCACCTCTCCATCGCCCACCGCCTGCGGTCCATCCGCCGCGATGCCGCCTTTGTCGCCTCCGTCGCCGCACGGTACCCCCGCTTCGCCCTCGTCGCCAACGAGCGGTGCGGGAGCTGGTACATTCCGGCGGCAGTTGCGGGTGCGGGTGCGGGTGCGGATGCGGGCGCGGGCGCGGGTGCCGCCGCCGCCGCCGCGCCGACCGCCACCATCCAAAAAGACGGCTCCGCCTACTTCAAGTCCACCGACGGCCACACCGGCCAGTGGTCCTTTAGCATGCGCCGGCTGAACCTGCACCTGCTGCCGCTGGTGTGCGCGGCGGCCGGGGCGGCGCCGGGCGCCGACGCTCCAAAGGGCGGCGGCATCATCCTCGTCGACTCGACCCGTCGGGGCAAGCGCATGCCCGACGCCCTCAGCAAGACCGTGCCCCTGTGGTGCTGTGTGCTGAACCGCGTGCTCTTTCCGCCGGACCAAGGGCGGGAAGGGCTTGAAGAAGAAAAAAAAGACGACGACGCTGGCCGTCTGGACGCGCTGGCCGACGCGCTGGCCGACGCGCACGCGCTCTACACCCCCCCGGGCATCGTGTCTGCCTCGGAGCACAGCCAGATGCTCGCCCGCGTGCCCGCCCTGGTCGCGGGTCTGCGCCGCCTCGGCGTCTTGGTCCCCGACCCGGCCACCTGGCGCCGCGCGAACCTGCCCAACGGCAAGCCGCTGCGGCCCGTCTGGGTCACACCCGACATGCCCTGGCCAGACATCAGCGGCCTCTTGGATCGCTTCAATGTGGTCCTCTGCTGCACGTCGTCTCACGTGCCGTCTGTGGATGACGACGGTGGCGGTGGCGGCGGCGGCGGCGGCGGCGGCGGCGGCGGTTCGTCGTTGTTTGCCCCTGGGTCTGTGTCCGCCGCCTCCTCCTGCGCCTCGGGCCCGTACCCCCGAGACTACGTCCAGGGCGCGGCCGACGACACCGAGAACTGGGCGCACGGCCTCACGCCCGCGCTGTACTGGGCACACTGCGAGCAGCTGCTGCGCACGCCCGAGGCGGACCTTTCCGCGCTCATCGTGTCGCTGGTGCAGGCCGGGGAGAAGAAAAACAACAGCAACGACGACGACGACAACGACAGCACTTGTTCGGCCACCACGGAGACGGCGATCACGGCCCGCCTCTCGGCCGGACAGTGGACCGGTCCATCGCCTCCGCCTCCACTACAGACAGCAGCGCCTGCAGGCACCGCCGCCGCCGCCGCCGCCGCCGCCGCCGTCTGCCAAATTGTCTTTGTGCGGCAGGCGACCAGCCCCGACGCCTGGGCGCGGTCGCCGACGAGCCTCGAAGTCGGCCTCGGCAAGCAGGACAAGATTGCCGGGCGCGCGCTCCGGCACGCCCTGCCCACGATCTGCGCGTTCGTAGCCGCCTTCTTGGCGGCACCAGGTTCAGACAGCAGCAGCACAAAACGCGTCCGGGTACTTTGTCCCACGGGACGGAACATCTCTGTCGGTACCGCCCTGGCCCTCTTGTGCTTCTGCTTTGACGAAGCCGGGGCGCCCCGCACGGCAGAGGAGCGCGGCGCGCCGGCAGCGTCGTCGACAATCATGAACAAGGACGTAATTCGTATGCGGCTGGGCCGCATCATGACGGCAATGCCGCACGCCAACCCGAGCCGCGCCACCCTCCAGAGCGTTAACAGCTTCCTGATGGACTCGCATGGCTGACGGGTGGGACATCAACGTCTAAAACGAAACATAAAAGAAAGAAAAAGAAAAATAATAATGTGTAGAACAAACCCACCAAAAATAAAATGGCAAACGATATCCTTTCTTTCTGCCCTTTTTTACTTTCTCTTATGAAACATCATCCATAATACCACGTTATGTTGCTTTGTTTACCCTGTGTGGTTTCTAATCCCCCAGAGCTACGGGGGCTGACATGCAAAGAGAAGCCCTGTTGCTCTCGTCCTATACCAAATGCGGGCGCCTTTCCAAGACACGCAAAAAGACCAACTCGCCCTGCTGCTGCTCCTCGAAACGGTCTCCGGAATGAGGCGCTGCGCCGACCCCATTCTTCTGTTCGCGCACGCAACGCAGTGTCAAACGAGCGCTACAGCTTCAGGACCCGAACCGTCAATGCCACTTGCTTTTCGCCTTGTTCTCCTTTTTTTTCTTATTTTCTTTCTTCTTTCTTTGTCCGGCCGTTCGTTTGGCTTTTCTGACTAGGTTGTCAGCTTCTCAATCGCGGCCAGCATGGCCGGGAACTCGTCCCAGTGCTGCATGACGACCGCCGCCCCGGCGTCGCGCAGGACCTTCTCCATGTCCGCCTTCTTGTCCTCCGGGTAGGGGCCGACGTAGCCAATCACGGGGATCTTGGCGCGCACCGCGCTCAGCGTGCCGCTGCGGCTGTCCTCGACGGCCACGGACTCGCTCGCCTCGGCGCCCAGCTCGCGCAGCGCGTGCAGGTAGATGGCCGGGTCCGGCTTGCTTGTGGGTGTGGGCAGGCTCGTCGCCGCCGAGTAGACGTGGTCGGCCGCGAAGAACCGGTCGAGGCCGACCACCTCGAGGCTGGCCCGCACACGCCGCAGCGCCGACGACGACACCACGGCCAGCAGGTGCGCGCCTTCCTTGGACAGCGCCTCCAGCTGCGGCTCGACGCCCTTGCACGGCGACAGGCTCTGGCGCAGCTTCGCAATCACAACGTCCTCCTCGCGGTGCACGTAGTCGTCGGTCTCGGCGGGCGACAGGGGAAAGCCGTAGCGCGCCTGCAGCGACTGCAGCATGCCGCGGAAGTTCTGGCCCACGAACTCGGTAATCAGCACGTCGCCCGTGAAGTTGGGCGGAGGCTGCACGCCCTTGGCCGCGCAGATCGTGTTGAGCAGGTCGGCGCAGCCCTCAAATGCGAGGTCCTCGGACAGGACGAGGGTGTTGTCGCAGTCGAAGAGGATGGTGGTGGGTTTGCCCATGGTGAAGTTGGTTTGGGGGGGGGGGGGGGTGAGTGGGGGGGATGTCGTCGTCGTTGGGAGTCTGTGGGCGGGGAGAGGACTCGGATAAAGACCGTTGGGGCCGAAGAGGAATTGTAAATAGTGCAAAACACAAAGAGAGAGAGAGAGAGAGAGAGAGAGAGACAAAATGAGGATGAGGAGAACAAGAGCGAAGGAAGAGAGAGGGAGGAGAGTAAAACACGCAAAAATGGAAAGAAGGGCAGGCCAAGGAGGTTTTAAGAAATCAAGGAAACGCGCGGGTCGGTTCCTTCCCTTTAATCAGGGGAAAGGAGGAAAGGATCAAAGTGGATCTGCACAAGACAAGGAAGGTGCAGAGGAGAAATGCTCGCGACCAGAAAGTGGGAATGCTTTCCTTGTTCGATGCCGCCTTACTAAAGTCCACTCAGGGCGGCTGCGCTGCACGTCTGCACGCTTCCGTTTTCTGCCTTAATTCCCGCGGCTTCGCTGTCGAGAGAACCCTGCATTTCGTATCGCTCTTGCCTCCCCCCCCTGCTTCCCCCTTCCCCTGCCTCTCGACCCGTTCGTGCTTGCCGTAACGGCCCGCGTCTTGGTATTTTGTGCGGCGTGTCTTTTCTGCTCCTGCCCTCTGGGCCGCGCCACTCTGCTTTCTAAAACCAAGCTTGGACTGCAGCCCGCCGTTTCTTTTCTGTACGCACCTTTGCCAATTCTCTCACAGCCCTCGTCCGTTTGCAGGACGTTCGCTTTTCCCTTTACCTTGTCGATGTCTTTCCCCAGCCCCAGTGTCGTCATAGGTGGGGGCATTCTGTGACCGAGCTTCGCAGGAGGGGGAACACCACCATCCCCTCCATCACGTGATGCACATGGTCCGGTCTGGTCAGTTCTTGGTGAGGAAAGAACGTGTCGCCATCATGTGACCACGCTGTGCTGGCCTGGTCCTGCCCCTCGGCAAGTGGGAGACAATCGCTCCTGCCTCAGACAGCACCGCCAGTGCTATCGTCGTATTGGCCTGTGAACGATTGGGTTGCGCCTGCCGTCTCCCGGCACCTGCAGATCCCCATGACGGCTCGGGAGACAGTTCGCCCTTTCCCTGGTTTGCAGCCACCAGCCAGCCCATTCCAATTGGCGCTTCCCCTGCAGCTCAGTGTCCGCGCTAAAGTAGGAAAGAAGCACTTGCCATAGGTGGGGGGGGGGGGGCCATCGTTCTGCCGGCATCATAGTTATCGCCCTTGTCTTGGGAAAGCTGTCTGCGCGGGGCAGGCAAATAAATCAACCGTGACCCATTGTGGTGAGAAAAAAAAAAGGCTTCCAGGCTTCACTCCGCCGTTCTAGTGTAGCCAACACGCCCGAGAGCTGCACCTCCCGATTCCGGACGGGCAAAAGCCAATTGCAACACGCTGCCCTCCTCGTCCCTCAGGCGTTGCAAAGCGCTGGTCGGAACGACCGCGCCGACCGTTCAGTTATCACGATGGACAAGGTCACCGACAAGATCGCGGCGCTGCCGCCCGACGCCTTTTACTTTTCGCTCGAGTTCTTCCCGCCAAAGACGTCAATGGGCTTCGCCAACCTCCGGGACCGGCTGGACCGCATGGCGCGCGCCCTGCGGCCGCTCTTCGTCAACGTCACGTGGGGTGCCGGAGGCTCGACGGCGCAAAAGTCGCTCGAGCTGGCGGAGATCTGCCAACGCGAGCTCGGGCTGACGACGTGTCTGCACCTGACCTGCACCAACATGAGCCGCGAGCTGATTGACAAGGCATTGGAGGACGCCAAGGCCCTGGGCATCCGCAACATCCTGGCGCTGCGCGGCGACCCCCCCCGACCAACCGAATACGGCGATGCGGCGCCGAGCGCGGACGCGGCGGCTGCGGCCTCTCCCGAGCTCGAGTTCACCTATGCTGCTGACCTGGTGCGCTACATCCGGAAGCAGCACGGCGACTACTTCTGCATTGGCGTGGCCGCATACCCCGAGGGCCATGCCGAGGAGAGCCACCCGCTCGGCCAGAGCCTGGCGCACGACCTGTCGTATCTGGTGGAAAAGGTGCAGGCCGGTGCCGATTTCATCATGACCCAGCTGTTCTTCGACAGGGCGGCGTACGACCAATTTGAGACCGTGCTGGCCGAGCACCCGAGCGGCGCGTTTCAGACCATCCCCATCATCCCCGGTCTCATGCCCATCCAGAACTACCAGATGATCAAGCGGACCACGAAGCTGAGCCACGCCAGCATACCCGGCGCCCTCATGGCCCGCCTCGACGCCGTGAAGAAGGACGACGAGCAGGTCAAGAGTGTGGGTGTCGACATCATGAGCGAGCTGGTGGAGCAGGTGAAGGAGATCAAGAGCCGGACGCACGCCGGCCGGCCCAGGGGCTTCCATTTCTACACACTCAACCTGGAGAAGGCCGTGTCCTTTATCATCGAGCGGACGCATCTGATCCCGCCAGGCGCCCCAGACGAAGAAGAAGCAGAAGCAGAAGCAGAAGCAGCGGCCGCCGATGCTGCGGAAGTGGCTGTCGTCGACGATGTGCCTGTGGTCCCTGCCATCCGTCTGAACGGGTCGCTGCAGACGACCCTGGCCCATCACCCCGCCCGTCGTCAGTCGTCCATCGGATCCGACCCGCGCAACCGTGTTATCGTAGCCGGAAGATCCGCCTCCCACCCCGACTACGAGGCCACCGCGCTCGAGGCAAGTGTGCCGGCAGAGCCGGTCAACACCCGGTCCAACACCTTGGCGATATCGGAGGGCGAAGGGGTGCTTGGGCGCGAGGCCACGTGGGATGACTTCCCCAACGGTCGATGGGGTGATGCGCGGTCTCCGGCGTACGGCGAGATCGACGGCTACGGCACAAGCTTGCATGTGACGGTCAACCAGGCGCTCAAGCTGTGGGGCCGCCCGTCAAAGGTGGAGGACATCAGCCAGATCTTCACTCGCTACCTCAGCGGCGAGCTGTCGGCGATCCCGTGGAGCGAGGAGGAGTTCAACCCCGAGACGGCGACCATCAAGGACCAGCTGGTGCACCTCAATTCCAAGGGCTGGTGGACGGTTGCATCGCAGCCGGCGGTCAACGGCGTCCCCTCGACGGACGCCACCTTTGGCTGGGGTCCGCCGCACGGCTTTGTCTTCCAGAAGGCGTTTGTCGAGTTCTTCCTGCCGTCCGCCGACTGGACCGCCCTCCGCCGCCGCCTGTCCGAGCCACCCGTGCGCGGCAGTGTCTGCTTCTACGCCATCAGCGCCGCCGGCGACTTTGTGTCGTCCGACTCCAGCGACCCCGCGAGGACAGGCACGGACGGTGCCGGCACGGCCGTGGAGGCGAGCACCAACGCCGTCACGTGGGGCGTCTTCCCCGGAAAGGAGATCATCACGCCCACAATCATCGAAGAGGTCAGCTTCCGCGCATGGAGCGAGGAGGCCTTTGACATCTGGAAGGAGTGGGCCGCCCTCTATCCCAAGAACTCGGAGACGGACAAGCTGCTCGAGAAGACACGGAGCGAGTACTGGCTCGTCAACATCATCCACCACAACTACATTGAGAAGGACGCACTGTGGAACCTGATTTCTCCCTGAAGCGAGCCCTCGCCTCCCTCGTGTTGGGCCGCTCGCGCACGGTGTCAGCTCTGTCGTCTATTTTTTGTTATTTATTTGCTGCACGCTTGACGTTTGACGGTACCACTGGGATGCGCTGGTTGAAGTGTTCTTTATTTTTTTTTCCGGGGGGGGGGGGATGGGGGAGAAGGGTGCGAAGCAGGCTTGGGATCCATATTTGTTTTTGGGCTACCTAATCAAGTTTGACTCCTAGACCATCCTCTCTCGTGGGTCCCGTCTGGGTTTCCTCTCGACCACGGTGCCGCGTATGCCCTATCCCTGTAATCACTGAACAACAGTTGTTGTTTTTTTGAAGACTCGCTGGAATCCCCTGGTTCCGGTTGGGTCGAACATCTATCTGACATATACCGCTCCATGCCGGGAGCTGAATGAGACGAAAAAAAAAGAACATAGAAAAAAGAGAAGAAATCAAAAACCATACATCAAAACAAGCAACTGTACCACACCCTACCCACCCCTCCTTTGTTTTATGTGTGTGTGAGATTCCACCGTGTTAGGAAACAAAAACAAAAAAGGCAGACAACATGATGACAAAAAGAAGAAAAAGAAGAAAAAAGGGGGGTATTGTTTATGAACAGCCAACGTCAACACAGCCGTCGGAAAGAAAGAGGACGAAAAACAAAGCAGAAAAACTAGACAGTCAGAGTGAACCGCACATCCCGCCGCGCCTCCTTGCAGAGGGAGAGTGTCTGTAAAAACAAGAACAAAAGAAATGGGAGAAAAGAAGGGGGGAGGGAGGCAAAGAGAAAACAAAAATAGAAAGGCGTAAGACAGAAGATAAAAACAACCATGGTAATACAATGAGTAAAGGAAACAGGATGAAAAAAAAGAACAGACTACGTCGGTCTGGGGGGGAAGAAGGGGGAATAAAGGACGACACACAGGAGGCAAAGATTGCCCCCCCCCAACCCTTCCTTTTTTCAAATCGACCCATCATTGTCATAGAACGACTGGGACACCGAAAAGGACGACAGAGGGTCGGCGGCCTGGAAAAAGTCCGACTCGGGCCACGAGCCGCTCATGCCCATGTCGAGCGGGAAGTGCTGCTGCTGCTGCTGGCTCTGGCTCTGGCCCTGGCTCGTCTGGGTGCTGCCCTGTCGGTGGCCGCCGAGGCTGGCCCAGCTGCCAAAGCCGCCGCCGGCGGCTGCTTCCGTCTTGGGCACCACTTTGCTTGGCGTGTCGATGATGAAAGCCTCGTCATCGTCGCCGTCGTCGTTGTATTCGTCGTCGTCGTAGCTGACGTTCTCATTGTTGTAGCTGTTGTAGTTGCCGGCGCCGGCGCCGCCTCCGCTGCTGTGGCCCTGGAGGTGCAGGCGGTGGCGGGGCTGCTGCTGCTGCTGCTGCTGGGCCGTGTAGTAGACGTCCAGCGTGTCGGGCGAGTACTCGTTGTCGGGCGGCGTGGCGCCGATGCTGAGCGCCGGCGTGGCGTCCGGCACAAAGGTTGCGATGCTGGACGGCGTGATGGGCGGCGGCAGCACGGTGGGGTGGTGGAGGGCAGCAGCAGCCGCAGCAGCCGCAGCAGCCGCAGCCCCGGATGAGGACGTGGCGGGCGTGGGCGCCGGCGTCGTGGCGGCCAGCGCCTTACGCACGGCCGCCGGCGTCGACACGGGCGTCGTGTCCAGCTGGTCGTAGTCGACGTCGCTGCTGGCGAGGCTGTCTTCTTCATTAGAGGAGACGATGATCTCGGCCGCCCGCGCCCGCTTCACCGGTGTCTTCTTGGGGCCGGCGGCGGCGCTGCTCCCGGCAGATGCCGGCGCCTTGCGCTTTCGGGCCGCCGCGACCATGCCGCCCAGGGGCAGCGTGACGGCGGCGGCGGGGACGTTCTTTCGCGCGGTGAGAGGGCTCTCGCCCTTGTCTACCGCGTCTCTGATCGCCTTGGCGTCTTTCTTGATCGTCCGGAACTGAAATTCGATTCCTTGGGGCGTGGATTCGCCGTAGTACTTGGCTATATCTGAAGGGGAGGGGGGGGGTCAAAGAAGCATTAGCAAAAACAAAAACAAAACAGAACTCTTTCTCTCGAGGGCAGAAAACCCAAGGGGCAGTGCTGTGAAGAAAAGGCAGACGAAGCAAAACCCGGCCTTCTTTTGTTCTCTCTCTTCTTCCCCCTTCTTCCTCCTCTTTCTTCTCTTCTCTTGTTTGTCATCTCTTCTCGTCTTCGTCCCTACCCTTGTCGCCAAGCTGGAAAAGACCCGCCAAGTCTTTGGCATCCTTGCCGTCGTTGACGGCCTGGCGGATGGCGGCGGCGTGCTTCTTGATGGGCCGGAAGCGGTGCTCAATGCCCGACGCCGTGACGTCCGAACCATAGAACTGTGCAATGGCTAATCGTAGAAGAACACAGGAACAAGAACAAGACGACGCACAAGGACAGAGCGCGACGAGGGAGAGAGAGAGTGTGTGTGTTGAGTCAGACCGAACCATGCACAGTGCCGTTGCGACAAGGGGGGAGAGCGAAGACAAGGGAGATGGGACAGAGAGGGGACGAGAGAACGACGAGACCAAGAGAGAAGAGGATCTATGGGAGGAGGGAGGAGGAGGGAGGAGGGAGGAGAGGTGCTTACCCTTAAAATTCAGTTTCAGCGAGGGACTGCTCGCGATCACGGCCGCCAGCAGACGGCTCTGCGCCTCGTACGTCCGGAAATTGGACGGCGCCATGGCGGACCGGAGTCGGAAGGGCAACGAAGAGACCGGAGGGGACGAGGAGAGGACCACGGCAGAGGCGGAGGTACGGCCGGGAGGATCGAGAGAGGTCCAAAATGTCGGAGAGCGCGCGCTTTTATTGACTGTGGTTCCTGAGGCGACGAGTCTCGGCGCAAATTGGGTCAGGCAAGGGTGTCGTCGTTGTCTGAGGGAACACGCACGAGGCGGAAGGGGGGGGGGGGGAAGGGGGGGAGAAGGGCAGAGAAAGAAAAGAAAAAGAGAAAAGTGAAAAGAGAAAAGAGAATCAGAGCAGACAGAGAAGAAGCTGCACGGGAATGGATGTCACACGAAAAGAAAGAAAAGTGAGTGACCGCAAGATACCAGAGTGCCAAGTCGAGGGCACAAACGGGAGAGAGGGTTGTGGGGGGGTTGGATCCTTGGGGCGACCTGGGCGGCCTGGGCGACCTGGGGGAGGTGTGGTTGCCGGGACGGAAAATGCGGTGGCTGGGATGCGAGGCGACTCGGCTCGAGCGCGACGATGCGGGCTGATTAGCTAGGGGGTACATGGTGCCACACAGAGTCCTCACAGTGTCCGAGGTACCACTTTAACTCGTCTGCACGCGTCGTCTTCGCGCGCTGGGGCGGAGCTTGGGCCGCGACTCGGCAAGCCTTTGGCCTTTTTCTTCTTTTTTTTCTTTTTTTTCTTCTTGGTTCGTTCTGTCTGCTGTGTGCTCCCAGAGTCGGTGTGCTGCTGGTTTGGGACCGTGGACGGTCGTATTGTCCCTCCTGACGAGTGCGTACCGGCTTGTCGCAGCAAAGTCGCGGGACAGCTTCGTCGTATTAGCGCGCGCATGCCTTTGACGGGCCGCTCCGCGATGGGATAATTTAATAATAATAATAGGGAAACTAGAGCACGCTGCACACACTACAGGAAAGCGCGACTGCTTGATAGCGGACAAATGCGGGCGGAAAGAAAAAAGAAGAAAAGAAAAAAAAGAGAAAAAAAGAGAAAAAGAGAGAAAAAAAGAGAAAAAAAGGCTGTTCACGGCAGGACATCAAAGACATGTTTTTGCGGCGTCTCGACAGCAAGATGGCTTTGGGAGATATTCCGATATTTATTAGTGCCTTCTCCTCGCCCCTAGAGTCTATTTTACTATTACAATGCTAGGTGTGAAAATGGGGGAGGAAAGGAAAAAAAGGTGACGCCCCCAAAGAAGAGAGAAAACAAGAAAGATTAAATACAGACTGCCAGAGACAGGCTTTGCCCGTTGCTCTGTGCCCCAATGTCCAGGAAGGAACGGACCAGCTGCATACCGCGTCCCAAACCCGGAGCTATGCTATATCCCATGAAACAAAACCAAATGATGCCCGCCCCCCTTGGGCTGTTGCTGCGACGCTCCCACCTCTCCCTCTCCCCTTGTCCCTCAATGCTACCGGTACTCTGCAGCGGATGGCACAATCGACGCCGCCGCTGCCCGGAACGTCGCCTCCTTCTCCTTCAGCATGAGGCCCGGCCCGCCAGCCAGGCCGCCGTCGACGTCGCCGCGGCCGCCGCCGCTGCTCCCGTCACCGTACACAAAGAACTGGATGCCGAGGATGGTGTCGCACGCCGCCTGGAACAAGCCGCACAGCTTGAACGCCCACGGGATCTGCGTCGTGGCCGTGAAAAACCAAAACATCTTCATGGCGTCGCCCGCCAGCCAGCTGACCACGACCGAGGGACGCAGCCCGCGGCAGGAGCGCGAGCGCATATTGGCGAGGACCTGCGGCACCGGCAGAGTGGCCTCGACGGAGAGGCCGACGTAGCCGACGAGAGCAGAATAGGCGGCGTAGAGGCCAGGGAAGGGGCCGATGAGGATTTCGCCGGCGAGGAGCGTGACAAACAGGTAGAGGAGGAACTGCCAATACCTAAAGCGGGAGAGAGAGGGAGGCGGGTCTGGGGTTAGCAACGAAAGCAGAAAAGAAAAGCACCACTGCTAAAAGCACAAAAGAACCACAGGGGGGGGGGGGGGGGGGGGGGGAAAAACCCCGGCCCCCCCGTTGAAACATGGAAGGGGGGGTTGTGCCACTGGCCAATAGCCAATGTTTTTTGGGGGTTTGC
>JADHKO010000193.1:0-60090 GCA_019925425.1 Ophiostoma pallidulum | reverse complement strand
CTCGCTCCATGCTTCTCGACAAGCCGTCCCGTCTACTGCCGCCCACGCCGGGGGTCGTTTGCCTCGGCTCGCCGCGCTTCCCGGATCTCTTTGGTGCCGAGCGAGCCCACACCGCCTTCGCTGCGGCGCTCCCAGCCGCCCAGCCGCACCACCAGGCACGTTGCGTTGTCGCCGTCCCGCGACACCTCGGTCGCATACTCGACGACAGCCTGCGCACCTTGCTCGGGCGTGCGCGCCTCTTTAACGACATCAACGATCTCCTGGTCACTCAGCGTGCCTGATACGCCATCGGACACGAGCACCACAAATGCAAACTGTGCCGGGCCCATGTCCACCCGCTCCATCTCCGGCTCCGCCGACACGCCAATGCGCTTCGACTGCATGTCGCCAAACGCGCGGCTGTTGGCCAGACCCGATATGCGCTCCTCGCCAAACGAGTCCGTCACCAGCGACTCGGCAAAGCGGGTAAGGCGACGTCCCTCCACGGGCGAGGACGGGTGGTGGTCACGCGTCAGCGGCCGGGCCTGCCCCGTTGCCGTCTCGCACAGCAGCACGCGCGTGTCGCCGACGTGCGCCACCATAAGTGTCGAGCGGGCCGCCGGGTGCCAGAACGGCGCGGGTGTTGGCGTAGAGATGAGAGCTACGGAAGCAGTCGAGCCGCCCTTGAATCGAACAGGACCACCAATACCATGGCCGGAGGGCGGCTGGTGGTGCGGGGCACCCAAAATCTCGTCCTGGTTGAGCGGAAAATCCGACACGTACGGGTCGTCGGGGTCCCGTTTCCGGGCCTGCGCGCTCACAAAATCAAGATCGGCACGCAGAAATGCATATGTCAAGACGGACTCGATGGTGACAGGTTGCGTTGGCGAGGAGGAGGATGCGGAGCGGGCAGAAGAGGACGCCGCCGAGGACGAAGACGGCAGAGAGATGCCGTCGGCAAAGCACGCTGGCTTGAAACGCCGGAAGTAGCCGCCGATCGTGCTCCGGTATTCCTGAAGGAGCTCCCGCTGCAGATCGACGGCCCTCGCTGTTGAGTCTTGCTTGGATTTATTGCCAGCGCCGGCACCGCTCGACCGGGCAGAGTCGCTGTCGCCATCCTCGCTGCTGCTGCTGCTGCTGCTGCTGCTGCTGCTGCTGCGCCCCTGCTCTTCAGAATCTGTCTCTGCAGCGGCACCGGCTGCACCTACAGCTTCCGCATTGCGCCGCTTCCGTCCGAGGCTGCTTGGCAGCCCAAAATCGGCCGCGGTCTCTTCGATGTAGCCATGGAGCTCGTCACGCAGAAAACTCGAGCATTCGGTCCCGCCGTGGCCGTCAAATACGGCAAAGTAGAAGATCTGCGGATCGCCGGCGGCACTGTCTGCCGTGATGCCCTCCCCAGTGCTTCGACTATTGGAGATGGCCGAGCGCACCAGCGAGATGGGAGCTCGCTTGGCAAACGAAGGCAAGTCGATTGTGCCCGCCTGGTAGGTATCCTCATTGTAGGGCCGGCTCCCACGCGCATTGTACGCGCCAAAGTGGTGCTTGGCACTGCGAAGTGGGATGCGTACCACGGTGAGGTCGCGCCCGAACCCTAGGCCGTCGTTGCCTCCGCCGCCGCCGGGTAATGCAGAGGATACATTGGACGGCGCCGCGGACGACGGGAGCGCCTCGCTTGCGCCAGGCGTGTGCGGTACAGAAGCAGATCGTGGGAGCTTATGGTGGGGGCCGATGAGTTGGCGAGAGTCTGGGTGGAGGGAGGAGGAGGGGAGGTGGGTGACGAAGTAGTTGTGGAAGAGGCGCCGAGACGATGCGGGGAGAGGCAGTGGCCGAAGCAGTGCAGGCGGCATGGCCAGTGCCGCGGGTGCCAGGACCTCGGTGCCTCGTCGCAGACGCTGTCGTAGCCGTGCGTAATCGTGAGAAAGAGTGTGTGCGGCCGCTCTTGGCCGGCCGTGGGGAAGGAAAGTCGCAACGTAGCCCATGAAGGCATCGAGGAGGGCCAGGTGTCTTGTCTGAGGTGTAGTCACCGGGAGGCGACTGGGAGCTGCCCGCGACAGGTGGTAGTATGGGTGCGACATCGTAGAGCAATCGGAGCAGAGAAGGAGAGAATATCGAAGCTCCCAAACCGCCAATTGGCAAAAGCGCACTCCCTGTCCCCAAAAAAGAAGCAAAGCGAACGGCCAGCTGGCCAGTCCTCGAGCACTGGTGGGCAGTGTTGTCCCCCCGATGTGACGCAGCCAAACCCAGCCACGAAAGCCGCGCAGGCTGGTAGGACAAGGATGCGAGCACGATGGGATCACAGCCAAAGGAAGAAGCGTTCGCAGCGCCAGAGGAAAGCCTGCCAAAAACACCTCAGTCGGTCGTCCTCAGGTCCACGGCGGCTATTCCCGACCAACTGTTCCCGCGGCTAACAAGGTCCAGGAGAAGACGGACTGTCGACAAACATGCACATCGTCCGCGGCAAAGGGTGAGAAGGGGGTGTGGTGGGATGGCAAAGGGGGAGGGGGGAGCTGGCTGAGAATTGAGGGGAAAGGAAAGTCGTGAGAACCAAAATAGCCTCAAAAGCCAAAAGGCCTCTCTCGCTCCTGCTCCAGGTGGGTTTGTGGTTCACTGGAAGGAGGGATGGAGGATGTTTTCCTGCCTCGCGCTGGCTCCTTCCCTTGCCTGTCCTTTCTATCCCAGGAACAGACAAGGTCAAGGGAACTACGGGCACTGATAGGGGGGGAATGTTTAGCCCATTCAATGGGGTAAGCCAACCACCGGGGAAAGAACGACCGAAGCGAGCGTCGATAGTAGCTCCGCCCGTATTAATACGGGTTCGCCTGCTGTTGGTGCCAGATAGACGGAATTGTGCCAAGCTTGGACTGGGGAGGGGCGGGAGGAGCCACCCAATGACCAGCTGTTCCTGCCTGCCGACACCGCCGTCCATAAGCTAAGGCGCCCAAGCAGCTCCTTGTAACGTCGAAATGCCCGTCAAGGAGGCGCCGAACGCCAAATGCGCACAACCGCTCACCGAAAGCCACATCTTTACCCCCGGCGGTCCCGATGAATCGCCAATGAGAGACCACCGTGTAGGATGCCTCCGAACTCGATGGATGGCGAGCCGTCTGAAGCGGCTGCAGCCAAAGGCAAAAGTGCGGTGAAGCTGCCCAGCAGCCCCGGCGCGGATTCTGGCGATGGTGGACATGGAGGTGGAAACACCGACACGGACGCTGGCGTGGTCGCCATTGCGGCCCGTGGGGATGTCGTGCTCGACGTGCTGTTCCCGGCGTCCAGGGAGACGCTGCAGGCGCTGCGGAAAGTCAACACCGCGGCCGCGCGGCGATGGCCTCCCGATGCGGCCTCGGCGAATGCTGCTCCTGCTGCTCTGAAGCCGACGTTGCCCATGGCCTTTCGTGTCGATTCGGCCTCCCTCAAAAAAAACTCGCGCTATTTTGAAAGCTTGCTGGGCGACACCCGCTTTCAAGAAGCGCGCACCGTGGAGACGGCCTTGGCAGCACTGGCCCTGGAGGGCGTCGTGCCGGGCGACGCCGACGTCAGCCGCCTGCCGCGGGTGCACATCGAGGATGACGATGAGGGCAGCCGCACAGCCGGCCGAGAGCTCGTGTTTGCTGAGCTTCTTCGGATCCTCCACTGGGACGGGTCTGTCGTTGTGGTCACCAACGGCAGCAACAGCAGCGGGCCGGACAAATCAAACCACCCCCCGTCACGAGCGACGAAAGCTGCCACTGCTGCTGCGGTGTCACCAGGATCAGTGCCCAAGGCAAGGTCGTCAAGGGGCGTGCCTGGAAAGGCGATGCCGTCGAAGGGGGCGGTTTCGGCAAAGGGAGCTCTGAGGTCTGAAACGGCCGAGAAGCCTGTAACCCAGGCGTTTCTCCCGGGCTCGCGCTGGTCGGCAAAGACGCCCCCGACGCTGCTCGAACTAGCCACGTTGGCGATGCAAGCGGACCGCTTCACGTGTACGGAAGCCGTGTCTGCATATGCGAGGACGCTGCGGCTGCGCTTCCCCCAGCCTCTGCCCAGGATAGCACGGGAGGGTGGGGTGAGCCAGGTGAGCATCGCCAGCAGTGGCCTGCCCGGCATGACGAACGAGGAGGCCATCCGTCAGAAAGTGTTTGTGACTTGGCATCTCAGCCAGCCCATCCGGTTCCATGCCGGTACACGGGAGCTCATCATGTACGGCTCGCGCCGGTGGGCAGCTCTTGCCGACGACTACAGAGAGGACATGGGCGGGGAGCAGGACCAAGACGTGCCAGAGGCCCTTCTCCCGGCTTGGTGGGATTTGCCCGACGGCATCGAGAGCGAGTTGGAGTTCCGCCGGACGTGCATTGTCAACTGCATCGCCTCGGTTCCGCGTCACTTCCTCGGGCTCTACACGTCGCGCAACGGCCACCAGTGCAAGATGGGCTACGAGTCGAGCGCGGCGTGTGACTCGTTCCAGCTGGGCGAGATTGTCAAGTTCCTGTACCACAAGCAGCTGCTCTTTCTGCAAGACTTTTCTAGCACGGTGTCGTCGAACTCGGGACGCCGCCACCAAGGCGGTCGTGGCGGTCGGAGCATCTCGCCCGCCGACTACGCGGCCGTTGACCTCTACCACGTCCTCTCGACGCTGAAGCAGTGTCCCGCCTACCAGCTCGACAAGCACCACGTCAACTGTGGCCTGAGGACACGCATCCTCCCTATTCTCGAGTACATCCAGGCGATGCTGGGCGCCAGCGGTGTGGCACTCCACCAGCACGAGTGGGCAGCCCCGCACCATGGAAAAGCATCATGGCTGGCTGCGGCCGAAGCGGCAGGCTTGCTCGACGACGACGGGGATGGGGCCGACGGCGACTCAGACTATGGTGCGGGTGCGACAGGCAACGGAGACGATGCAAGAACGAGAACCCCCCTCTTTGGAAAGCCTCGGAATACGGCCGATGACCCGCACAGTCCACAGGTGTTCCGATTTACGCGGTCCGTCGCCGGAGACCAGCGCCTACGGCTCGAGGGCAGCCTTGCGGCCGACCGCATGGCACGACAGCTATTTACAGCACGCCGATGGAACTGGACACCCGAGAACTGAAACACCAAAAAATCTAGCTAATGCGTGATTGGGATAGAGCTATTGGAACTGATAACAGCATAATGAAATGGATGACATGACAAACCACCGTTCCCATACGACGACATGCGGTTAAGTGAGAGGAGCGGTATCGAGGGCCATTTTCTCGCAGCTACACGCCTCGTAAGGGGCCTTTTGCTATGCAGCGGCTTGTTGAGCTGCCACGAGCCTTTGCCTTTCCGCTTTCTTTGATATATATATATATATATGCATATTAACTCGGCTCACAGCATGCAACAAAGGAGGAGCATAATGACAGTAATACTGAAAAAAAGAGCTAAAAAAAGACCAAAAAAGCTATCTCATTGCTCCTAAATCTAACCAAATTTCCTTTGACCACGTTTGACAAAAAGAAAACAAGAAGCAGTACGAAACCACAGGCTCTCCTCCTAGGTTTCCTGCAAGGCAAATGATAATACCAGCGAAGCGAAAATCTCCATTCTGTGCTCCGTGTCGAGTCGCATAACTGACGGGTACATAGACTGAAAGAAGGTGCAAGCTGAAAAAAGAATGGAGCAAAATGGGAAGGGAGGGGAAAACGAAAGAGGAAGAGAATAAAAAAAGGGGGGGGAGAAATAATTAATAAATAAAGTAGAAGACGGAAAACAAAAAATGTATACCTTGTATTAAAACACCCAGTGTTAATGATGGCCCATGCGGTAAACGTGTGACGAAAAGCCTGTGCAGGCCGGAGGAAGAAAGAGGGGGGGGGATTGGGAAGACGGGGGAGGAGGGGAAGCCATCTCAAAACCGAAAGTGTGCGAGCAGTTGATGATGTTTAGAAGCTCAGGGTGTGCTCCGAGTGAGTCGGGGAGGGGAATAGAAACCTCCGCCGGGAGACTATACGGGAGCTCGTGTTGCGTGTTGGCTCTAGGCGAAAGAAACGGGCGCATGCGCATGGCTCGTAACCGTGTGCGCTGCTCACCGCTTGCGCGGGAGGCCAGCCGCACGCCGGGCCTGGACGTCACCCTCGGCAAGCCACTTGCTCGCCTTCACCAGCTGCACAACGTTCAGGAACTGCTTGCCGGCCATGATGGGAAAGCTGACGCCGGCCAGGACCCACGGCCAGAACGAGTCCATCTTGTTGGCGCGGGCCATCTCGAGAGCGGCGGCGCTGTGGGGGTTGGCAAAGATCTGGCGCAGGATCGACGAGTTGATCTGGGCGCCGGGGTGCAGGCTGGGATCGGACGGTGCGACCGGCTTCAGCAGCGACGGCTGCAGGATGGGCGACGAGAACGACAGGAGGTAGAGCGCAATGAAGAAGAGCTCGTTCAGTGCGCAGAAGATGAAGAGCACCGTCTTGTTGGTGTAGTACTGGTTCAGGAGCCAGCTCCGCGACCGGTCGACCGCCTTGTGGCTCGTCTCGGAGCCGCCCATGGCCAGCGTTGCGTACATGTGCATGTAGTGGCTGGCGAGGTCCAGCGAGACGAGGCCCTGGAAGATGATGGCCCAGCGCGGGAAGGCGGTGCACAGAAACACCAGGAGACACGATGTGGTGCAGCGGTCGGTGACCATGTCAAGCACCGCGCCAAAGCGCGTGGACTGCTCAAAGTACCGCGCAGCGTAGCCGTCGAGGGCGTCGAGCAGGCACGAGATGCTGTAGAGAATCGAGCAGGTGCGGGGGTGCAGCGGCATGTAGTAGAGCGAGGCGATGGCCAGAACGATTCGCGAATAGCCTGCAGAGGAGAGGTAAGGAGGAAAGAGGTCAGCACGAGGGAGGCCACCACCACCGGTAGCGGGTTCGCCGCCGCCTAGGGTCCAGGGCATTGGAAGCATACCGATCACATTGGGCCAGAAAAGGAAGATGTTCTCGCGGGGGTAGTCGTCGTCGGCGGCGGCGGCGGCGGCGGCGGGCGGGGCAACTGCATGGCCGTTGCTTTTGCCGTTGCTTTTGCCGCTGCTTTTGCCGTTGCCGTTCGCCGCCGCGTCCTTCTCAGCAGTTGCCTGCCGCCGTGCGCGCACACCGTTCATGTTTACGGGGAGAGAGGAGACGTGCGATGGTCAGGTCCGGGATCGCTCTGGGCGCGCCGGTCCAAAGGGAAGATGGAGACGGGGTTTCGTCTGTCGCGAGCGGCGGTGGGAGGAGAGGGGTCGGCAGTGGCGGAGCTGGCCCTTATCAGGAGCGCTTAGAACGGGGATCGCGGTAATGAGATGCAGCCGCGCGTGTTGTATTACGATCGCGTCGAGGTCGGGGTGGAAGACTCGGTTGGCGGGGATTCAGTTCGAGGTTGAGCTCGAAGGGGGAGAAAAAGAGAAAAGGGGTGAAGATCCGGGGCCGACGATGAAGCAACAGGAGATAACGAGATGGGGGACAAGGGGTCGGTGGCCGTTGGCAGCCGGGCTAGCACGCGATCCAGATCGAGTGGTAAAGCGGGAAAAGGAGCGTAAAGAAAGAGAAGGGGAGGTGGTGGACGTTCAAGACGGCCAGAGATAGTGCGGTCAGATAAAGATGCAGCTGAATAGCAGGCACGGCAGTACTCTGTAAGATAGCAGACGGCCGATTAGGAGAGAAGGAGCGAAAGGGGGGGCGCAGACTCGAGAAAAGGAGGGAAAGGTGATTTTTTTCGCGGTGGCCTTCTGGTGATGATTGGGGGGGGGGCAGCTAAGCGGACCACGCGGGCGCGCTAGTTGCTAACTGCAGACAGAAAAGTGGGCCCCACATATGGTGTTCTCGTTCGTCCCTTCTTAAGACACGCCTTCTGGGGCACTCTTCCCTCGATTGGGAAGGAAGCCTGCTTGGAGAGGGGAGAGTGCTGTTGTTGGCGATAAGGAGAGGAAAGAGCACAGAGACAATGCCCCAGTTGGCCAGGCCTAGTTGACGTACGGCAGCCTATGCTCCGTCGCTCGACGTATCTCAAGAAGCCTTTACTCGTACACGTCGCAAGTCGATACTATTGCGGCCAGGCCAAGCAAGTCATGACCGCTGTGAGCGGGGCTACCACAGGCGCGCAACGGCCTGGTGTCTCATGCAAGCACTGAAGTAGGCGGACGTACAGTGGAGCTTGCCTGCTGACATATCCAACTCTTAACTTGTTGCTGTCGGAGGACTCGACGAGATTGGTGTCAGACTCGTAACCCCCCTTGTGTGTCGTTCTCTTTCACTCTCCTTTAATGTACCTGTTTGCTGTTTGCTGTTTGCTGATTCCTGTTTTTTTCATTCTCACAAGCCGCAGCTTCATCTTTCTCGACATGTCTCTAGGCAGCCAACCCCTGATCGCCTCCTGTGAGGCCTGGTCGCTTCGCACGGACGTGCAGCTGCCCCTGTGGTTGGCTGCTGCACTGACAAGCCAAGGGCCTACGTCGTACGACGTATCTTACCCCACGGACCTGGGCCGTTGATCCCCCTCCAGGGTGTGGCCTGGCCTGGCCGGGCCCTCGGAGACTCCATCCCAGTTGGGGAAACGAGGGGAGCAGTCTGTCGCGGCCAACGTTTTGGGAACATTTGGGAACAGACACACCAACGTCTTCCAGAGCATGCCTGACGTGTCGACGGCGAGCGGCATCTGCACCATTGACCGACACGGCGCCGTCTGTTGCACATCTCTGGATTGGCGTGAGCAGAACTGGAGGCGCATGACGATTCCCATCGTCCCAGGGCGCAGCGCTTTTAGAAAGGAAAGCCGTGAAACCCGATCGCCGTCTCGATCGCCGGTTATGCACGAGCACTCGTCGACTGAACGGCCTTCTGCACCCTACCCCTGCTCGCAACCTCGTCTCGCTTGCCTAACGGACGGAGCAGGCCGTCCCTCGCTAGACTTGAGCATCCTCGGCTGGTGTGGTGGCCACCGCCTGCCCGCCGGCTCAGTGATGGCTCTCCCCGAACTGCCACATCAATGCAACCGTGCCGTCGGCACGTCTGGGTCCTGCGCCCCGTCCACGCCAGTCAGCTTCTTCCTCGGGATGGCCTCAGCTCCCCCGTCGTGTCATGTGGCCCTTCGTGCCACTCTCTGCTCTACTCCGGCCCTTCTCTCTCGCACGTTCAGGTGTCCTTTTACGACCTTGACACCGCCTCGGGCGTTCCTCGTCCCGCCCAATCTGCACGCACCCCACCTTCTCACCCATGGCTCGCGTTTGTCGAGCCTCCAATGTCGCAGGACGTCAACGTATTACGAGCCCTGTGGTTGCATTTCTGCTAGCCATCCGGCCGCTTCTGGCTGCGGAAGATGACAGTTGTCGCCTCCCCTCCGTTGTTGCTCCGTCGTGTTGATACTCTACCCCAGGACTAATGGGACCGTGACAATAGCGACAATGTAGACAGTCGTTTCCATCACGTGACCCGTCAATATCGCAGTCTGTTGTGGGGCTTGGCTGACCCACCATAGCGGCCTTGCCTAAGCTTTTCGCTCTGTTCTCTGTTACTTCTATCTAACACTGTCCGTCCTCCGTACTGGGCACTTGCCGTGCCGAGGACCGTTGACAACGCTGTCCCCGTTCACTCGCTAAAGCCACTGTCATGAACTGAGGGACCAAGGCCAGCCAGCCAAGCCGTTGCGCCATATAAGAACGAGCCAGCCCCCAGGGCCGGGCCCAATCCCATCCCTCTCAGCCGGGCCTTTTCGCTGTTGTCTTCACAGCCCCTCTCATTCGTCTAGGGCCTGGACCAACACACTTAGCGGCGTTTCCCCGTCCCCCCACAGTTGCCTACAATACAGCCGACGTAAGTACCTCTGCGCGCTATTTCAGCCCTTTTCTGCGCTGCTTCCTGCAGGCTGACGAAAATTTTTGATGCGTCTTTCTCACGAGGGTAGCCTGGCCGACCGTCCTTTTCTCGAAAAGATCGAGGGCGTTTTGTGCTCAATTTAATCTCACTTCCGTCGTCCACAGTCACCATCGACGACGCCGCCATCGTTATTCGGTCCTCCATTCGCCTCGCCCGTCCCCCACCACAATCTTCGCCCCTCTTCCCTCCCCGGTCCGTGTCCGTGTCTGCCGTCAGAAATGGCCACCACCCAGCACCACCCGTCCTTTGTGACGCCCTTCGAGCAGCGTGCCGATGCCGCTGTGCACCCGCTCACGGCCTATCTCTACCGCCTCATGGCTGCCAAGGCCTCCAACCTGTGCCTCAGCGCCGACGTCTCGACCGCCCGCGACCTGCTGCTGCTGGCTGACCGCGTTGGCCCCTCCATCGTCGTCCTCAAGACCCACTACGACCTTGTTACTGGCTGGGACTACAACCCGCAGACGGGCACCGGCGCCCAGCTGGCTGCCCTCGCCCGCAAGCACGGCTTCTTGCTGTTCGAGGACCGCAAGTTTGCCGACATCGGCAAGACTGTGCAGCAGCAATACACTGCCGGTACGGCCCGCATCATCGACTGGGCCCACCTCGTGACCGTCAATATGGATGCCGGGCCGCCCGCTGTCACCGCCCTGGCCGATGCTGCCGCCCACTGGCGGGAGCGCGTGCACTACGGGGTCAAGACGTCGGTGACCGTGGGCACGCCGGTGCACGAGAGCTTCGACGAGAGCGGCAGTGGCACGCCCAACGGTGTCGTGACGCCGAGCAGCGCCGCCCAGCAGTCCGGGTTCCCGCCACCCTTGTCCGCCTTCTCGCTGGGCTCCTCCTCTTCTTCGAACCCGGACACGCACACGTCGGCCGACGACGGCATCGACGGCCTGCCCGCCCCGGCCCGCCAGTCCGACGGCCGTAAAGGCAGCATCGTGTCTGTCACGACGGTGACGCAGAGCTTTGAGCCCATGGACTCGCCGCGGTTACCACGAGACGGACATGGCACGGGTGCTCTGAATGGCATCGGCGGCCTCGCGGGCAGCGGCGGCAGCGGCGGCAGCGGAGGCAGCAGTGATCGGACAGGCGGCGGACCGAGCGGCCAGGGCAGCACCGTCTACGAGGGCCTCGAGGAGGCTCCTCTAGACCGCGGCATCCTGCTGCTGGCGCAAATGTCGACCAAGGACAACCTGATGACACCCGCCTACACGCAGGCCTGTGTCGAGGCTGCCCGCGCGCACAAGACCTTTGTCGTGGGCTTCATCGCCCAGCAGAGCCTCAACACCGAGCCCGATGACGCGTTCGTGCATCTGACGCCGGGCTGCAAGCTGCCGCCGCCTGGAGAAGAGGGTGGTGACGGTCCCAATGGCCAGTTGCCGGGCGACGGCATGGGCCAGCAGTACAACACACCAGCACGGCTAATTGGCATCTGCGGTGCCGACATTGTCATTGTCGGCCGCGGCATCATCACAGCCGTGGACCCGCCATCGGAGGCCGAGCGGTATCGGCGGAAGGCCTGGAAGGCATATCTGGCGCGGGTGCAGAAGTAAGGGTATGGGAGGAGCAGCCGGGCGGGGTCTGCCGAGGAGAAAAGCTAGAATGTCTTACTTATATACCATTTTGTTTATGTCTTTTTTGGTTTGTTTGCTTTGCTGGCTAGTTGTACTTTTCCTTTGTTTCTCCTCCCTTCCTATAGCCGTATCGGAAAGCAGAAGAAGAAGAAAACATCATCGGTAGGAATGTGTGCTTTGTTTTCTTTTTGCTTTTTTTTTATTGTTCTGATCTAAAGGACGCCCGGTAAGGCCCCTACCCTTCTTTTCCTTCCCAATACCGGTAAGTATTAGATACACTTCCAAAACTGTGCTGCTTCATTTTTGTCACTGCCCAAAGGCAGGCTCGGTCTTCTCTCTCACAACAAAGAACTGTTCACGCCTGTCGAGGAGAGCGATGACGAAATCGCTCGACACCGAAACAGAGTGCGGCTTGCTTTCTCCACTAAACGTCCAAAAAGAGGAAAGGAAGTCTCAAAGTAAAATCAGAAGAACGAGGCCCCGCCCCCTTCCCGACGCCGTGGCCAGACATCGAGAGATCGCAAAAGGAAAGAGCTACCTGGCCGTCGGCGGCGTTGGCTCTTCTTCCTTCTCGACATGCTTCTAGTGACGAAAGAACCCCTTTGTGCGGAAAGCGTATTTTCTTGGTTTCTTGGGGCCTCCTCTTCTAGCCGGGGTTTGTCTTACTAATTCCGAGCTTGCACGGCACGTTCTTTTTCGCCTCTGCCTTCCTTGTCTGGCAACCGCCCCGCATCCCACCAACGAGCCAGTATGTCGGGAAGCCGCGATCTTGCGACTCCAGATTCCCGTTTCTTGCCTTTCTTTTCCCAATTGGCGACTGCCAGGCGTACTTGCCGACTTTTTCTCCTCCCCCTTGCATTCTCTCCTCTCTCGTGGCCGAAGCGGCCCGGCTGCGTTCTTACCCCACATCTTATTTTATCTTGCGCAAGCCTGACGCTCGACAGCGACGTCGCTTCTGCTCCCCCTCCCCCCTTCCACCCCCCTCTTAACCCTCGGTTCACCTTCTCCTTCAGCCTTGGTTTTTTATTGTTATTTTTTTATTATTCCTCACTTTATTTCTTCCTCTTCCCGAATCCCACAACCACGGCATGGCGGCGGCGCGCACAGCGAAGCGCCGTGCCAGCTGGGTCGACGGCGACAGCGACGGCCAGCGATCTGCCTCGGCATCCTCTTCCAACGACTACGCATCCGGCCGCCGCCCAACGTCTTCGACATACGATGACTACCCCCCTCTATCCGGTACCATCCCAGGCCCGGGGAGCGGCAATGACGTCGACAACGGCGACGACGGCTCCTCCGCCCTGGCACCACCCCGCAAGCGCAAGCGCCGTGTCGTGTCGTGCGCCGAGTGCCACAGGCGCAAACAAAAGTGCGATCGCAATCTGCCCTGCAAGGCCTGCATCGACCGCAAGATGGAGACCAGCTGCCATTACGAGACAGTCGCCATGTCGCGCGAGCGCCACCACATACGCGTCGTTGAGGCCGCCACCTACGACCGCGCGCTGCAAGCCGGCAGCACCATCCAGGTCCAGACGGCGGGCTTCGGATACGCGCAGACAAACGCCAACACGCTGGGCTTTCTGCACCGGCTTGACGGCGGGCGATCGGCGACATTTGGCGTCGGCGGTGGTGGTGCCGGCAGCGGCAGCGATTCTGGCGGCGACATCGGCGCAGTCCTCGGTCTGGACGGCTGCGGAGGGGGTATGGACAGCGCAAGCTTGGTCAACATGGTGTCGGAAGGCCTGGACGCGGTTGTGCCGTCAGCGGAAACGGCGCATGCGGCGGCGCTGGCCAGCCACCTCTACCACCAACAGCAGCAGCAGCAGCAGCAGCAGCAGCAGCAGCAGCAAAGAACGCAACGCAAACCCACCCAGTTGTCACGACCGAAGCAGGCGACGCTCCAGCAGCAGCACGAGT
The DNA here is from genome assembly GCA_019925425.1 of Ophiostoma pallidulum. Lineage (NCBI taxonomy): Eukaryota > Fungi > Ascomycota > Sordariomycetes > Ophiostomatales > Ophiostomataceae > Ophiostoma > Ophiostoma pallidulum. The sequence continues at coordinate 46,799 of JADHKO010000193.1, read as the reverse complement.
CACACCAACTCATCCACTCCCAACACCCATCCTACGACCACCAGAACCTCCAACCGCCCCAGATCGGCGACGTGCACAGCACTGCCGATCGATACCGAAACATCGTTCGAGAACTACCGCCGCGCGCTGCCATTGACCGTCTCGTCGCCACCTTTTTCAAAGAGTTCAACTGGAACTACTTTGCGATCGACGAAGACGTTTTCTACAAGCAGTTGGGCGACTGGGCGGACGTGGCTATGGGACCGTTTGGCGTGCTGCAGTCGCCATACCAAATGCCCCCAGACCTGCGTGCATTCCCTGCGCTGCTCTTGAACGTCATGGCCACGGGACTGCTGATGTTGGAGCCCAATAGCGAGGAGGACGTTGCCTTCTTTGACGAAATCAAGCACCCGAACAACGTGACCTTTGAGGGCCTGGCCCTGGACTACAGCGAGGCTGGCATGGGCATCCTGGCTATACTAGGAAAGCGCCAAATGTCCTTTACATCTGTGCTCGCTGGGTTTGCGCGAGGCGCGTTCCTGAAATACGTTGCCCTCATCACCGAAGCTGTATGTTGTGGTCACCGGGACCACCCCCCACCCCCCCCCCCCCCCCTCCTATACCCACTGCGCGCATGTCTAATATTCTTCTTTCTCTCCAGTGGCATGCAATTGGGAGTGCGATTCGCGATGCTCAAGAGGTGGGCCTGCACCGCCGCAGCATGGACCCCAAGCCCCGGGCACAGACTGCCGAGGCCGTCGTCGAGAACCAGTGGGAGATCGAGCGCCGACGACGCCTGTGGATGACTCTCGTCAGCTGGGACCTCCAGATGGGCATTGTCCTCGGGCGGCCCGTCACCGTCGATTTGTCGGTGCGGCCCACCCTGCCCGTCGATTGCATTTTGCCGAAAACGATCGCCGAGCGGTCCGCCATGAATGTCCAACCACGCGGCGAAAACGACCCGCCGACGCCGCTCTCGCGCGCCATCTGGGCATGCGAAGCCATTTCTCCCCTCCGCCAGATTCTTGAGCTCGAGAAGGAGGGTCCTTGCCCACGCGACTTTACCCGTGTCGACGAGTTGCACGAGAGGCTTGTCGAGATCGAGGCCCAGACGCCACCGCACTTTCGCCTGGAGAACCCGGACACACGCTACGATGACCTTCCGGATTGCGGTTGGCTGCGCAGCATCCGCGCCACGATGCCACAGCTGACCATTTTCAACTTTATGGCGCTGCACCGCCCGTACATCTTCACGCGGGCAAAGAGCCGCACAGAGGCCCTCAAGGCGTGCCTCCGCATGCTTCAGGTTCAGAGAATTCACTTTGCCTTGTTAAAGCCCTCACAGTACAAGACGTAGGTCCACGGCTCCTCCGTATACCCCCCCCCCCCCCCCCCCCTTTTCCCTCCTTCCCTCTCTCTCGTTCATGGCCCTGACCTGGTAGATTCTCTCTCTTTTTCGGAACGTTTGATTCGCTGGTCTTGATGGCGGCCATCTATATCCTGTTCCCCAAAGAACACCCTGAACTGCTGCCCGATGCCGTCCAGCACTACCGCTGGTCTGTCCAGCGCTTCGAGATCATGAAGCACCACTACAGTCTAGCAAACTCAGCGCTTGGCGTGCTCCACGCCATTTATTTGCGACTGCGCAAGACACTCGGCATCAGCTTCTTGGAGAATGAGCACGGACTCGGCGGCTTAAGCGGCCCTGGCTCGGCGCCTGTCGACGCGTTGACGTTGAGCAACATCGATCCGAGCTTGAAGGACGAGGGGCCGGTGTTTGCTGCTTCTTCTTCTGGGAAGGAAGGCGGCAGAATGGGGCTAGTAGCCCAGGAATTTTGCAGTACGTCTGAGCAAAATGGCAGCGTCTCCACCAACAACGGTTTTACCCCAGGTGGCATTTCGATTGGGTCGGCCGCGTCGAGCGTCGGCAGCGATATCTTTAGCAATTCCATTGCTACAGGCGGCCGGGACTCGCCGCCGAAGGAACAGGGTCACGACGGCAACGGCAGCGGCCCAAAGGCGAGAAGCGCGAGTGGCGCAAATGGCGCAAGTGGCACAGATGGTACAGATGGCACAGATGGCACAGATGGTCTACAACAGACGCTGCCGCAACAGCAGGGCGCCGACGCCGACCAGTCTGGCGCCGCCACAGACTTGCTGGATCCTCAACTGGTGCTCCAGGTCTACGAGGGCGCCCACGGTACCGGGGGCGACGGCCCTGTGGAGCAGCAAGACCAGGCGATCCCCGACTCTATTTTCCCCGACAACTTCGACTGGGCATCGTTACCGACCATATGTCCGACCGGCGACCTGGCGTACAACATTCTCATGGGCGTGAGCGACGGGTCGGCGCCGTCGTGGGGCAGCGGCGGCCCGATGGCAGGGGCGGGCGGGACGAGCATGGACCTCCTACATGGCGTGAATGGTGGCGACAGTGGTTTCGCTGCAGACTTGAACGACGTCGACGCTGCGGCACTGGCAGCCATCGAATCTGCACGGGTCGCTGCCGGGGCCGAATCGGACATGGGCGCACGATCGCCTCTGGGCGGAGCGAACTCGTTGATGGACGGCACCAGCATCCCGTGGCAGTTCGAAGGCGACTTTGCAAACAATAGCCTGTGGGGCCTACTGAACAACTACACGCCATTTTGAGGACTGCGGTCTAGGGGACGGCCGCCGCGCGTCAAAAGCGTCACCCGGGGCTTGTTTCTACATTGTTATGAATCTGCAGGCTCTACGATTCTGTCCGAGACAAAACAAGAAACTAGAGACACCGGGAGGGGGTAAACTTCGGCAACATGAAGAGTGGCCGCCAACAGCTTGCCATCCTCCTCATTCTGGAATACAACATCGACGCCAAGAGCGGCTGCCGGTTTTTTTTTCTCGTGGCTTTTTGAGCAAGTGCTGCTCTGTATTGCACTTGAAGAGACATCGGGGCGCTCTTATTTTCTGTCATCGCCGCGCCCAGGGAGGGGAAGTGTCTCTCGCCCGTCCACCTGTGCCGTCCGGTTTTCCAGCACACCAGGATAAGTGTGTGGCGACAGGAGGTGCTTTGGGCGGTTCCCTGTCGCGAATGAGAGCGGGGGAGGTTCGCCCCAAAACTGTGTGGCGGACCAGTCTCGAGCAGTTAATGGGCTGGCCAATGTTGCTCGGGCGAGGATTCGGGCTGTGCTTGGCTGACCACCCATATTTGGACGGAGCAAGAGAGATAAAGGTACATTACTTTGAAACGTATCATCCCAGAGAGTTTTTGGTCCGCCCCAAGACGGTTGTCGTGGCGTCCGTTTTCCTTTTCGTATTCCTGCCTCGATGCCAACCAAAGAAGATCCTGGCCCTTTTGCTGTTGATGTTTGTGTAGCTGGGGGGGGGCGGAGATGAGGTGGCGTTGGGCTGAGCTGTCCAGGTAATGATCGGCGAGCGAAAAGCGATGGATCCCCAAGCGAGCGTTGGGGAGAAACACGGCGGTATTGATGCAAGACCCGTATTGGCCTTTTTGGCTGCTTTTTTCATCGTCGGTTACGAGGCAGGTTTCTGCGGCGGCGTGAATATGTCTGTCTTCTGGAGGGAAAGTGCTAGCGGTGCGGTTGCTGTTTTCTTTGTCCTCTTTTCGGCCACAGCCACGCGTGCTCCTGCCTTCTGTCAATAGCCCGTGCGGGAGCGGAGCTTGTATCTTGCATCACGCCTGCCGTGTCTTAATATCTCACATTCAGGATACAGTGGGAAAACGGGCATTACCCCACTGCAACGACAGGGGAAGGTGCCAGCACGCCCCTAGCCCTAGCGCCGGCGGCTTGCTTTTAGGGGGCCAACGTTCTAAGCGCGGACGACGGCGAGTATGCGGTTTCAGGATTCGGTTTTCGGTTTCCTGCTTTCTGCTTCCTGTTTCTGTTTTCTGTTTTCGATTTCCTGTTGTATGCCTTGTGTCTTCTGTTTGCCCCCCCGTTTCGCTTCTCTTTTGCAATTTCTAGGCTTGGTCTCCCTGCCCTAGTCTGCCCATCGTGCCTTCCTGCCCTCTCCTCCGTCTTTAAAAGAAGACGGGCCGCCCCTCTCTGTTTGTCCCAGCGTTGTGACGTCTAATTAAAAGCCAACGCCAGCAACCACGCCCACCACGTTAGCTCCTTCCCTGCCCAACCAATCTTGGGGCGCACCAATTCGCAGCCCAGAAACACCAGACCTGCTTCGCAACACTCGAGTGTCTCCATCCTTTCGATTGCTCTTTCCTCCCGCGTTGACTGTCACCCCCTCGTGTCGCTGCTTCCCCCCGAGTAAGAGTGTTTCAGCACGGCCATCTCTTCCGGAAAGTCTGGGCTCCTCCCAAGTGTGCACGTGTGCCGCTGACGCTCCTGCTTCCTCTATCTAGGGCCCGCTTTAGGCTTTGTGAAGCTTCTTGCAACGATTCTTCCGTCAACTCTCGCGACATTCCACATTCGACACTCGACGCCCAGCCTTGCTCTCCGGGGAACACGACCCAACCGCATCCCTCTCCCTCTTCAAGGACAAGGGGTCCTTTGCCCAAGCTTACGAAAGACCGCCCCGCGCCGTTGTCGGCAAAACAAGGCCTTGCCCGAGAGAGGAAGACGAACTTCGTCATAATGTCTCTGTTGGGCGACGACCTGCCCATCCTGAGCCAGAGGTTTCAAGCACTGCTCCAATACCAAGATAGCCATTCGAACCTGCTCAAGGTAGGCCACGCTGCTACTGTGCTTTCCTGCCACAGCATGTTCCCTCCCTTCTGCTTCTTGTCGGTTCTCTCCCCCTCCCTCATCCGACTAATCGCAAGGTCGCCTCTAGGATCTCTTCGGTTACTGCCAGCGCCTGGAGTCCATTCTCCAGAACGACACAACGAGGCTCCAAAGGCAACTCAACGACGCCATTTTAGACTTAGAGGATGCTAGAACCTCCCGCCGCAACTTTCAGCAGCAAACACAGGCCTTCGAGGCACAGATCGCGCAGCTCACCACTGCCAACGACGCCCTCAAGGTACGGGAACGCCGCTTTGCACGACACAAGAAATAATCGCGGGGCAGTACACCGGCTAACTTTGCCTTGCAAGAATCAACACCCATACGTGGCCGTTTTGGTTGATGGCGACGGTCTCCTGTTCCAGGAATCCTTCATCAACGACGGCATCGAGGGCGGCAAGAGAGCCGCCCATGCTCTGCGTGCCGCCATCATTGAGAAATGCGGCGATCTGACCTCAAAGATAGAAATTGTCGTAAAGGTCTGCGCCAACCAGTCGGGTCTGGCTACGGCCCTGCGTCAGTCTGGCTGCATCAACAACGAGTCGGTGTTCAAGCAGTTTTGCCTTGGCTTTACGCAGAGCAAGGCGTCTTTTGACTTTATTGATGTTGGCCACGGAAAGGAGCGCGCCGACTCCAAGATTAGAGGTATGCTTTTGGTGCCCTCCCCGTCCCCCCCCCCCGCGGGCACACTGTTTCCTGTCAATCACCATCCTCGCCGTTTTGTCCCTTCTTCTTTTGCACCGGCGTTTCACCTCTCGTCCTAACACAGACCAGAGTGCGCCAGATGGCACCTGAACAATGCCAACTGCAAAATGGTCATTCTCGGCATCTCCCACGACTCCGGGTATGCGCCGTTCCTCGACGAGCTCCGCAGCGACAGCGAAATGTGCAGCCGCCTCCGAATTCTCGAAGGCTCGCCGACTGTTCGTGAGCTTCAGGCCACCAATATTCAAGTTGTTAACTTTAACGATACCGTCTTCCGTGCCGAAAAATTGATGGTTGACCGGACCTTGATGAACGGGAACGGTTCCAACCCCGGACCTTCGCCACCGGCGCCGTCCGGTGCTACTATAGCGGCCGCGGCACCCGTAACTGGCACGTCGAGCGAGAGCAAAAATAGAGTCAAGTCTCCCCCTCTGCCCCAGTCGGCCTCCTACGCGAATGCTACTGGCTCCCAGACCAGCCCGCCCCCAACCTTGACGTTTCCAGCGGCAACGACGAAGAACATGCAAACCAAGGCAGCGGCCGCGGCGGCGGCCGCTGCCGCGCTCCTCGAGAAAAGTAAACCTGCTTGGAGCCCGGGCCCGCGCGGCCTTGACCCGCCCGTGGCGTTCCATCCAGCCGCCGTGGACAGCGTCAAGAAGCGCAGGGGCGTCGACAAGTTCTGCAACTCTTACATTATTTCGGGCTATTGCTCAAAGGACTACTGTGAATACAACCACAATCTCAGGGCGACGCCGGACGAGAAAAAAGCCTTGATGTTTTTGATGCGGCAGTCTCCTTGCACGTACCGCCAGGACTGCTCCTCCGAGGACTGCATCTACGGCCACAATGTGAGTTTGTCCTTGCGGCGTGTTTGGTGGACTCTGTTGCCTCCCTTCTGGCGTTTGTTTTGCCGTTCTCCTGGTCTGTCCCATAAGGCTAACCGACTTTTCTCCAGTGCCCGAGCGTTCGCGATGGGCAGTGTATGCAGCCTTATTGCAAGTTTCCCATGAAACTCCACCCCCCTAACACCAAGGTTAGGCATCCATTCATTGGCGATGACTGATTGCATAGAAACCCAACTTGGAGATACCTCTTGTCGTTTGGCAGTAATTGCGGTCACGTGATAGTTGGCTTGTGTGTGAAGGAGGCGTGCCCAAACAAAATTGTCATATTTCTTGATGCTGCAAGAAACAGTAAAGCACGCATGCATGTTTCGCCCATATCGGTCTGATTTCTTTATTTTTTCTAATAGCTACTCGAACGAACCAATATGCTGCTCTTTTGCTCTGTCTATGTAGTCGCTATTGATGAATGTTACAAACTGCCGTAGCCTTCACTTTTAGTCCGTCCTCCACGATCTGGACACGGCCCACAATTCTCATCCAGTGCCTTCTGCCCCACCAAGCCTCTCCCACTGGAAAAATCCACGATCCAGGCCAGCCTCGAGCCAACCCCCCCCCCCTCCCCTTCGCCTTCCGTTCACTCTTGACGTAACCGCCACAACGAGCACCATGTCGCGCAACGTACGAATCGAAGAGGTTGAAGACAGCGACGATGCTTTCTCGGATCCCTCCGAGGATGACATTGACGACTTTGACGAGTCGGACATTCTGCGCCGCAAAGATGCCGCCCCTCCCTCCTCCTCCTCCGCCCGGCCCGGACAGCAACCACAGCCCACCCTCGCACAATTGCAGGCAATAGCCCAAGCGCAGCAGCAACTAGGCGGCGGCCGAGGAGGCGGTGCTATCAGTATGGGTGGCGGTGCCGGCGGCGGCATTGCGCAGGACGATTTTGCCGGGTTTCCTGCGCTGTACCCGGTCTACTTTGACAAGGCGCGGTCCCGCGCCGAGGGCCGCCGGGTCAGCAAGAGCCTGGCCGTCGCCAACCCGCTGGCGCGCGACATCGTCGACGCGTGCGCCTCCCTCCGTCTGCGCACGGTCTTTGAGCCCTCCAAGACGCACCCCAAGGACTGGGCCAACCCCGGCCGCGTCAAGGTCGACCTCAAGGCGGCCACGAGCCCGGCCGCGCGCGCCGTCAACGGCAAGCACCACCTCTACATCCTCGTCGCCCGCTACCTCGCCGACCACCCGACAACCGAGTCTAGCTTGGGCTTGCGCGAGCAGGTGCACGGCGCGCCGCCGCCGCCCCCCCACAACGAGCCATACCCGCGCCCGGCCGTCCCGAGGGGCTGGAAGATGCCCGAGCTGGTGCCGTACCTGAGCCCGGCAATGACCGGCGGCGGCGTATCGGAGAACCTGTTCCAGGACGTGATGAAGGAGATGCAGGGGGCGGGCGGCCCCGGTGGACTGCTGGGCGGTGCCGGTGCCGGGGGCATGCCCGACATGCGGCAAGCAATGGCGGCACTGACCGGCGGTGCTGGCGGTGGTGGTGGCGGCGGACCGGGTGCCGGTAGCGCAGATACCAAGAAGAGCAAGAAGGGCAAGGGCAAGGCATAATCGGCGGGGTGGGGGGAAACAAGAGAAAATAAAAGAAAACCGGGAACCGGGAACCAGCATGGCAAGGTGTACGAGAGCGAGCATCTGCATGGGATGGTTCACTCTCAGGTTTTCTTTGTACATTCACGCAGGTGGATTTGAACAATAAAAGGGCAACGAACCCAGAACATGGTCATGAACTTATACGGTATCTGATTGCTCGCCCAAAAAGAAAAAAAAAAAAGAAGGGAAAAGGACAACAAAACAAAAGGAAAGAAATGGGGGGTATATTCCGGAGTACGGCTTGCTACATTGTTTGCAAAGCCACGGAGGCGAGTGCTGGTTTGTTTTTTACAGTCCAGTCTGTGCTTGTCTGCTTTGTGTCTGTGTGCGCATGCGTGCATGTACCTGTCATGAGTGTCCGGCCGGTATTCTTCTCAGCTTTTCAAGCGCGGTACACGGGGTCGTCCGTGTGCACTTGTCGCTGCCACCAAGACTGCGTGCCCTCGCTGATGATTCGGACCCCGACGCGCTTGGTCTGCTTGTTCTCCTTGTCGGCATCGCCCCCCGTCCCCGGCAGGCGTGTCTTTTGTAGTCGAGCCGATGCCGTATGCTGTTTGCGTGCCTGGCGCTTGGCGGGCGTCGGGTCGAAGCCAATGCCAGCTGCAGAGGCAGCCGCGCCGCTGCTCACATCCCGCGCCTTGCGGACCACGGAAGCCTGCCACCCTTTCCAGGCAGCATAGTCCTCGGCCAGTTTTGCCGCGTGGTAGCGAGGCGACGAGCGCGCAGGCCGCCACGCCAGGCGGTCTGCCGGCAGCTGCGCACCGAGGTCGTACACTTGGGCCGCGCTGGCCATCTTCACGAGCTCGCCCAGTACGTCGCGTGCCTCCGCAGCCACAACCTGCGCCCACGGCTGCTGTCGCTTCGTCTTTGGCAGGAGCGGTTCTGCGAGCCATGCGTGGTCGGACTGCTCCGTGAGGCGCGCCCGCCGGTTGTCCTCGCGCAGGTACCGCACGACGGCCTGCAAACTGGCGATTTCGTCTCGGAGCGCCTCCATCTCGCGCGCTGTTGCCACTGCCCGCTCCTTGGAGTGTCGGGCGGCCGCCTGCCGTCCACGAAGGCCTCCGCCGCCCAGTTGGCCGTCCGGCCCTTCGCCGTCGCCACTGCCATCGCCACCAGATCCCCCCAGGAGGCTCGCGTCGCTCGCAATCTTCTTCCAACGGTCGCGTTCGGCCTCGAGACTCTTCAGTTCTCGGTCTTGCTTCTCAATGTCCTCCTTGAGCTGCTTGGCAAACGTCTGTTCGGAGGTCAGCGACCGTTCGAGTTCCGCAATCACCGATGCCTTGTTCTGCGCGTCGCGCATCTTGCTCAGAAGCGTCTCGATCTTGAGCTGTGCCGTGCCCAGATCGTTGTCGCGATGCGTGATGACACGGCGGGCCTCAGCGTGCTCCTCGCGCAGACGCCGCAGTTCCTCCTCGGCATCAACAGGCACCGTCTTGGGCGCCTTGATCTCCTGGCTGCGCACCGTCCAAGGAGCAACAGGGCGTTCAAACTCGAGCGTCTGCGAGAGGTCGCCGGACAGCGCCGCCACATCCGATACTTGGCTGGCCACAGCGCGCAGCTTGCCGAGATACGATGCGAGCAGATCTTCGGAGGAACCGCTTTCGATGTTCATAGCCATGCCAGTAGCAGCACCACGAGACACAGCCAACGTTGCGTTGTGCACGGCTGTCTGCACCTCGACGTATGTGTACGGCTCCGTGCGACCCTCTTGGTGAAGGAGGACATGCAAGTCAAGACCCACACGCCGGGCTAGTTCGGCCAGGACCTGCGAAGCAGCCTCGCACTGCTCGAAAGCCTCGAGGGTGTCTGGCATCAGCGACAGCGACCGCGACTTGAGCTCTTCCAGCGCGCGCACTGCTTTGCCGGCAACCACCTTGGCGCTCCGTGTCTGGGCGATGGCCATCTCGGCACGGCGGGCGAAATGCTGGGCACCGTCGTCGTCGTCGCCAGTTGGCGGGATAATGCGCTGCACCATCGCACGCGCTGTATGGAGAGCAATGGCTGCAGACTCGAGGTGACTCAGCACAAGCACGGCACGCATATGCAGGTTGTCCGCAAAGCCCTCCAGGTCCTGACCGTCATGTTCTTCGTCGTTGCCAATGCTCACGATACTGGCGTTGTTGTTATTGTTGTTGTTCTTGTTGCCGCTGATGCTAAAGCCGTTGGTAGCTACGCCATTGCCCGGCTGGTTCTGTTTGGCCGGTTGCTCGGTGGCAGCGGACGACAGGTGGACCTCAGCAAGATGTGACATCAACGCAATTGACCGTTGCAGTTCGGCGGCGCACGTTTGCTCCTTGAGCTCGTCACGGCGTAGGCCATCGATCCAGGCATTGAGCGCACGCTCTACAGGCTCCAGCTCGTACAGAGCACCCTCAAAGCGTGCAAACTGGTCAGTCGAGCAACGGCTGATCGCGCCCACAAAGCGGTCGCACATAGCAGCCACCCATGTGAGCTTGTCTACCACGTCGCAGCCAGCAAAGATGTCGTCCTCGTGGCCAGGGTGCGCTGGCTGGTTGATGCGCTCACGCACGAATCCGTTGAGCAGACTCGCCTTGAAGGACAGGCGGTGGAAGCGTAGCAACGCAAGAACAGAATTGCGGTCCGTTTGAAGGTATGAGTCAGGCAGGAACAGCTTGACAATCTCGAGATGTTGCTCGGCTTCCCGGGCCTCCATGCGCCGCAGTTCAAGGTCGATGGTCTTGACTTGCGCCTTGACAGCTGACAGCTGTAGCTTCATATTGAGGTCCATCATTGCCCGCGATTTGCTGTTGAGCTGTTCCGACTCGTTTTCGGTAACGGCGTGGGATGCACGCATGTCCTCGAGGTCGCTTTGCAGACTCGTCACCATCTCGCGGAAGCGGGACAACGCGTACTCCATGTCCTCGAGCGCTTCTTCTTGCTGCGCCGCCCGGCGAGCTTGCTCCTGAACGACGGCGGCTTTGAAGTCAATTTCTTCTTGCATCTCCCGCTCGTTCTGGACGTGGTTGATCTCGAGCTCGTCGTTGATTTCCTTGAGGTTCTCGAGGTCTTCGATGACCGCCTTCAGCTCCTCGACTTGCTCAGCCTGACTCATGTTGCGCTCAGTGAGGTCCATGATCATGTCGTCCGCAGCCTGGGCCGCATCAAGTTGTTGCCGCAAGTCTTCAACAACCGCTTCCGCCTGGACGAGTCTCTCCTTTGTCGACTCGTGTTGCTCCTTGATCGCTGTGAGATCTTTCACATCTTGCTCGAGCGCCTTGATCTCGCTGCGAAGCTCCTCCTCCTGTTGTTGGGTGATGTCACGGAGACGAAGAAGCGCCTCGCGCAGTCGCTCGTTGTTGCGCTCCATTTGCAACCAGCCAGCGCTGGCCATCTCTTCAGGTGTCATACCCTGTGTGAACTCGGCATTCTCGACACGCAGGATTTCGGTTTCCAGTTCGAGCTCCTCATTCTTCAGCTTGACGGCATCCAGTTCAGCCTTATAGACTTCCGCTGTCTCCTCTGCCATCTCGCGGTCCAAAGTGGCTAGCTCCATGGCTGAGTCGTGCTCTGCCTGCATGGTCTCGACGGATTCGAGAAGAGTCTGTGCCTCCTTTAGCTGCCTGCGCAGATCACTGTTTTCTTGTTGTTGGGGCTGGTATTTTGTCTGGATCTTCTGAATGATGCCTTGGTATTTGTCGCAGTCCGCCTGTAGCTTATCGAGCTGTTTGATCTTGTCACGGTCTTCCAAGCGTTTTCGCTCCATAACACGCAATTTTGCCTTCAGGTCCTCGATCTCGCGCTGCGCTGCCGTATTTGGTGCTGCGGAGCGTGCGGGTGCAGAAGCCGAGGAGGTGGCTGCTGCGTGAGCGGCTTGTCTGGTGCTCGAAACAGCCCCTGCTTTGGGCGCGGTTGCGGTGAGCCTTTCTAACGCGGCGGCTCTTGACTGAACCGGGCTTTTGGGCTGTGGCGACAGGATTTCATCGTCGCTGCTCTTCTGCGGCGACATGATTCGCCCATCGATACTGTCTCTCGCCGCCCTGGTGCTGTCGAAGCGGCCACTGCCCGCGCTTTCATTCCCCGAGTCACCGGATGCGGCCCGAACACCAGATGGCCGAGCGCCTAGACGAGCTGTTCCAGCCGGTGTGCCGCTTAGACCCGGTCTCGTGGCTCCCAATCGTGGCTGGCTTCCGCTTGTGAGACGTGAGGTGGAAGTTGCTGTGGGTGGTTGCCGACCAACTCGGGATGCTGGTGCCGCCGGCGGTCCCATGGATGTCCGCGTCGTGCCAACCGATGCACGGGGTCGGGTTGTTACGGAAGAGGTGCGGCCGCCAGCGCCAGTGCCAGCGTTCGATGGAGTGCCGGTGCGAGATGTTGCGGCACTCGAAGGGCCAGTTCCAATCTGCTTCGTCGGAGACTTTGTTGGCGACTAGAAACCGCCGTGTTAGGCCACCATGGTTACACACCCAGAGCCCCACTGTCAATGCACATGGAAACTTACTCTCGCGATGCTGGTAGGCCGTGATCGAGGCCCCGGGCTCGGGCTTGGAGCATTCAGGCTCATCCGTTTTGCTAGACCCGGGTCCCCCGACATGCTCGACCGGCTACCAGCAGATGTACCAGTGTACACGCTACTCGGCCGACCGCCTGTCAGTCGTCGTGCCCCGGCTCCTGTGGAACCGACTGAGGGTCGAGGTCCGGCAGGCGCTGGCCGTTGCGGCTGTGGCCGTGGAGGCGGAGGAGCGGCCTCCTCGGCCTCGCCGTCGTCCTCATCTTCGTCTTCGTCTTCGTCTTCGGCAACGCCAATGACAGTCACGGCCACTGGCCGAAGGAACATGCCACGGCCAAAGGCGCAGTCGAAGTACCGTGTGCCATTCACGCTGCCGTCATTTTTGCCGGTGGACGATTCGAGCTCGACTCCCACCCACTCGCCCGGCGCGAAATGGGCCTGTCCAGCAAAACGAATGATGCCACGACGGCCGTCAGCCAGCTGGACAATCTGGCCTGCCGCAAGCTCCATTTGGCGGCGAGGGAAGGGTGCAGGGAAGGCTCAAGGTCGTGAACGCGTCGAAGCAGAGAAGATCGGCATGGCAGGTCTCGGTCCGGTGCCAGGGACAACGAGGGGACGACAGGACAAGGGTCGATGCAGTATCACAGTGATCGCCGAAGAGCAGGATAGTTGTCGCAGACCGGGTGTATCTTCAGGGGCCGTCGAGAGTCGCCAAGAGGATGCCTCGCTCGCTGTGTTGTCTGTGTGGAATAGGAGGCGACGTTTCTGACAGCTCAGTTGGTAGCCAACTGTTGAATGCCTCAGGTACCACTGTCATGTGACAGGGGATGTGGGGCCATCCAGCCAGTCTGTGATTGGCTAGATGTGCCCCACACCTGCAGAGTTTTTCTACATCCTGGTCGAGGGCCAAAACTGGCCCTCTCCCAGCCTCCTACATAGCAAGCAACTAATACACCAATTACCACACACATTTGTTCAGGTTATGAGCCCGGCGCCAACGGGCGCCGGCGAGAGAGAATCCGACCATTTCACACGCCGTTGTTTTCTTTCAGTCAGACTGCACGTTTTTCCGGCTATCCTACGAGAGACCGGATGCCCGGCGGAAGGCGGCCACTAGCAGATCCCTTATAGGTAACCGATCCGGAGGCTATCTTACGGGAGGCGTGGAGACGGAAAAGACTTGTAGCTAGGCAAGCTTAACTTGAGGAGATAGCGGAAACAGCCATTACGGAAGAAGGAGAAGCAGTAATAGTAGCGGCTTAGACGGAAGTCGTTAAGCCGGTGAAAGGAGTAACGAAAAAAGGAAAAGAAAGAGAAGTACCCGGTAATCCTATAGTTCGAACGCCGGAAACTTAAATTATTTACGATCCGGAAGCCCACCTTAATAGAAGTGGTTATTACTAAAAAGTTTAAAAAACGAGAGAATCCCGAAGAATTTTACTCTTGGAAAACCCTATTATTATTTCACCCCTTTACGAAAAGATAAACATAAAAGGTGTAATCCTAAAGCTAGTTACCCCGGAAGTAAAGGCTTAGAACGCCCTTAAACAACCGAGTTTTATTCACCCTACCTTAACGGGCTAGGATTAAAACTTAAGACTAAGGGTAACGCGCCCTTAACCGCCGCCGTAATAAATGTAACCGTAAGTAATAGACTTACCTCGATTACGGGTTAACTAGCCGTACGTGGCGGGAAGAGTGTTTAAAATAAATAAAAGGGAACTAGTTATAAGGGCGACCCCCTTAATCCCGGAGGCGGCGACCTATTATAGGAATTAAAGAGCGGCGTCGGTAGGATCCCGGTAAAAAGTTAGACCGTTTAGTTAAAAAGTTTAGTTAACCTAGCTAGTTATAAACTAACGAGCCTAATCTTAAACGTAAAAACTAACACTAACCCTTACACTTTCGTAACACGTTCATTATTATTAACTTAAACAAACTATACCTTAAATGAACCAAGCCGCCGGGGGAGTACCGGGTCCTTACCTATATTACCCGTCGCCGCTTAGTTATTTTCCGATGTATCTACCGTTAATATAACCGGGGATACAAAGTCCGTACAGTTACTACCCTATACCGCCCTTAAGTAATAATAAAGATTAAAGTTAACTATACTACTTAAGTAACGAAGATTTTAAAGTTATATCGTCGTCGATTAACGCCGGTAAAACTATTCTATTTAATTATTAAAAATAGGTTAAGTAGTCCTCCTTTATAAAAAACGCCTTACGTATCCTAAAAGCTAGGATTACGTACGACACGTTAAACGACCTTTACAACGAATCGTCACTCTTCAAACTACACTTTCTTATAACTCGTAAACTTAACGCCTATATTAACGAGGCCGTCGAAAACATTAATAAACCTAACTAGCTATACCGACATTTAGAATCTTTATACGGTCCCGATAAAAAGGTATAAGTAATTTAAATATTTAAAACCTACTATAAGTTCGTTTAGACCCACGATTCGGTGGAAGAATTTATTAAAACCTATAAAAAGACTATACACGATTTTAAACAAAATATAAGCCCTCTTTTAAGTAAAATCAAGACGTCTCACTTCCTTTTAGTAGTAAAGGATCGTCGTAGTACATTATTAACCGACTTAGTCTTTAAATAACGTTATAAATAAACCAGCTTTAAAAATAACGATACCCTAGAAAAAATGTAAAATTTCATTATTTTACGGTACTATAACCGATCGGAAAAGTTAACCGACGGTAAGGCTAACGCCGTAACTAAGGGTAAGGTTTAAAGTAACGGTAATAATAACGGAAATAGTAATAGCAACTAACAAACTCGTTAAAACGGTAGTGCTAATTCTAAAGGCTATTAAAGTGGTAATAATAACTAAGGTAGTAAACTAAATCAAACTTAAAAAAACGGTAAAAAAGGTAACATTAATAACGCGTAGTAACGTTAAAGTAATAATAATAACAATAACGGCGGTAAACCCGCCCGTTTTTACACTTATTATTAAAAGGATAATTATAATACTAAGTATTACCGTTACTTTAAACCCGTTAGTGGTAAGTCTATTTATAATAATTAGCTTACCGTAGTACTTATTAATACCGTTGTAACCACTTAACAATCTTAATAATAAACTTAACCTTAATAATAATAACTATAGTCGGTTAACACGTTTAACTCCTATATTATAAAAGGCTCTTAATATAAAGCGTATATAACGTACGCTTACGTAATAGTCCTAAACCTAGTCTAAACTAACTAAAGGTTTAATACTAATCTTAAAACCAATTATATCTATAAAAACCCTACTTATTTTATTACTTATAAAACTTATTAATAAAGACGAAACTTATAGTTACTAAACACTAAATCTAATATTTATATAATAAATAATAAAACCTAATTCTAACCTAAAAGTATACGGCCTTTTAAAACTAATATAATAATAAAGGAAGGCTTAGTTTACACTACTATTTAAAGTATAATTAATCTCGTCGTAACTACCCTTTAAAAAGAAAGGAAAGTATTAACGTTAAAAAAAGTGTTACTCTTTAAACGATTCGGGGTAAACATTTTTTTTAACGTTATCTTTTTAAAAACCGGTAGCTTCCTTACTTAAAATTATGTTATATATAACGTTAACGGTAACGTTATTATTAAATTTATAATAAAAGTCCGTGCGGGCGGCGTTCTAATCCTGACGGAGATTCCGGAAGCGTTATTATAACTATACTGTATAACCTACTACTAAACGACCGAAGTTATACCCTATTTTAAGCCTTTAACCGACAACTTAGCCTTAGTTTATATTTCGGGTTTATAAATAGAAAAGGTTAAAACTAACTTAACCGATATAGTAATAGGTTAGGTCGACGAAGGATTCTAGTTACATTCTTATTTAATAACTAAAGTCGGTAATGATAAACTACCTTTGTATATAACTACGACACTAAACTAGATATAATAGCTACGTTTAATTTATAAACGCCTTAGTTACCCTTCGTTGAAAGCTTTAAACGATACGCTCGCTAACTACCCTAGTAATAAACTACCCGTAAGTATAGTATAACGGTAAGTGGGTAACGATTTATACGCTACTTATAAAGTGTCGAAGGTAACGTTACATAAACTAAAGGATCCTTAATTTAATTTAGTTAAAGAGTCGGGGGAGGTTTTATATATAAATATAACGAAAATTAAGAATAACTCGTACGAAGGTTAATAATAGCTTACTGTTTTAAAAGATAAGTATTCCGGTATAATATACGTTAAACTTATAATCGATAAAGTCTAGTGTTACACTAAGCTAATAAACCTTACTATCGCGATTAAAACCGAAACTTATTGTATTTTACAGGCTCTTTAAATAAATAACGGTATAGATATAAACGTGTTAACGTTTAGAGTTTACTATAAAAAGTTAAGGATTAAACTTATTAACCTTTTAGTCTATTATTACGAAGCTAACGGGCGTATTAAACGGACTATACGTACGATCGTAATAAAGCTTAAAACAGTACTAATCGACAATAACATTCTAATCGAGTTATAATTTAAAGTAGCCTTAATAATTACCTACCTTTACAACATTATTACTAATAGTAAAGGGGAGATTCTTTTAAAGTTGTAAAAAAAGGGCCTAAGCGAAGATTTTAAACTAGATATCTTATACTTACGTACTCTAGGTTATAAATGCTTCGTATGTAAGGATAAAGGTATAATATAAAGGTAGTACGTAAAGAAGACCGGCCCTTAAGGTAAGGAAAGGATCTTTGTAAAGTATAAAGGTTAACGAATTTATTACGTCTACTTTATTTAATCGAAACGAATCGTAAAAATAATAAACGTTCACTTTTTTAAAACTTTAAAAGACGACGAGCGGTAGTACTATACGATTTAACTTAACGGTACTTAACGTAGGACGAAAGTTACGAATACGATCTTTAACCCTTCTTTATCGACCGAAGAAATCGAAACTACTACTTACATTATTAAGGAAGTAAAGGTACTTATTAAAGTCTTGACCGTATTTATTGTTAACGACGGGGTGGAAGATATGATCGATTTAACTAACCCTAACGACTTCGGTAAAATTAAAAATACGAAATAGGAACCCTTTTTAATAGTTATTAATTATATTATTATAACTATAGGGCTTACTATCGATAAGCCTACTATGGAGGAAGCCTTATACGGCCCGGAAGTAAACGAATAAAAAGTTATTATATTTAAAAAGATCCGAAATCTAATTAACCGTAAGGTGCTTAAGTTTATACTTCGACATAAAGTTAAACGATCGATCGACTATAAGTAAGTTTTAAATTAAAAGCGAGGACCCGACGGTTAAGAAGTAAAAAAAAAGGTACGATTAGTAGTTTAAAAATATAAATAACGCCACGGTATTAACTATATAAAAACTACGGTAACTACTTCACGAATAAATTCGTAACGTATTATTCTTACCTTAATAGTCACTATAGGCTACGAAGTACGTTAGTTCGACATTATATTAACCTACTTATATAGGTTGTTCGACGAAAATATATATATACGTTAAACTATAATATTTAAAGAGTTCTTCGTAAAGAACCCTAACCTAGTAAATAAGTTCGATTATACGCCTAATTTGATTATTTAGTTATAATACGCTCTTTACAGACTTAAACAGGTAGGAAAGCAGTAGTAATAACACTTAAAAGGCGTATTAAACACTATAGGCTTTATTCCGTTAACCGTAAATTCAACCACCTATTTTAATCTCGTCACAAAGATTATTATAATTACTTACGTCGATAACGCCCTTTATACGGGACTTAACTAAACGTTAGACGAATTCGAGGAGTAGTTATAAAACCTCCTCGCCGTTAAATTAATTAACCCGTTAACGTGGTTACTTAGTGTTAACTTGTATATTACCTTGGTAAAGGGGGAGTTAGTTAGTATTAGGATTAGTTAAAAAGCCTACATTAACGAGCTTTTGTAGGCGTAAGGGATAACTTAAGTTAAGAGTATTACGGTGTTAATCGACGAAGCTATTATTAAAATAAAAGATAATAAAGAACTCGGCGATTTGGATTAGTACTAATATATTATCGGTAAACTTATTTACGTTTAAACTATAACGTGCCCCGATATCGTTTTAATAGTTAATTAATACGTTAAGGCGATAAATAAACTGGCGGCCTAACACTAACGATCCTTAAAAAAGATTATTAGGTATCTAGTTAATAAGGAAGTATAAAGGGTCGAATATAAAAAGCCTTAATAACCGTATAGTAATTACGATAAGATCTAAATTTTTACTTACGTAAATACGTCGTAGGTTAATAACGAAAACAATCGACGAAGTAGTTTCGAGTATATATTTTTTATAATAAACGGCTTTATCGCTTAAGTAACTAAATAACTACCAACTATAAACACGTCGACGGTAAAAGTAGAGTACGTAACCGTTTACTACGTAACGTAATAAACGGTATAAATTACTAACTTTTTAATTAAGCTCGGCCTTACGGTAAACATTACACTTTACGTTAATAACTAAGTAACTATTCACTTAACTAATAATAACGCCTTTTAACTACGTACTAAACATATCGACCTACGGTACTACTACCTTTATAAAGTCGTAAGTTAAAGTATTATAAAAATCTAGTATATAGCTATTAAAAACTAGTTAATAAATATATTCATTAAACCCTTAAAAAAGACGACCTTTAGAAGACTAGTAAGCTAGGTTATAGCTTAACCTATATAATAAGGAGCCTTTTTTTATTACTAGGTACGGTTATTACTAAATAACCGGGGCTCGGCGCCGGCCACTACTACCGGGCGCTCTAATACCGGTAAAGGGCGTCCACCTACTATATAAAAGGTAGCCTTTATTTTATTAACGTTACTTCTAGTTTTTTATTTACGGCCCCTCCCGTCGAGGGAGGCTCCTTAACGTGGATGTAGGATTAGGCCTAGGTTAATCCTAAACCCTGCCTCCTCCGTTAAAGAAGCCTCCCGAGTTACCGGAAGGAGTCGCCCGGCCAGATACAAAATTAGGCGATAGACCGCCAACACCTCGGTATTTCTGTAGGCCGGGGTGCTGGCCTTCCACCGGACGGAGGATTACGCGTTACCGGTTTTAAATTTACGGGCCGTGTTCGGGATCATGCCCCGCGGTACCATACATTTAAGTAAAGGCCTCCGCGCCGTACGGGATAGCCGTACCGCCTCCGGAGGCCGGGGGAGTGTTGAATGCCTCAGGTACCACTGTCATGTGACAGGGGATGTGGGGCCATCCAGCCAGTCTGTGATTGGCTAGATGTGCCCCACACCTGCAGAGTTTTTCTACATCCTGGTCGAGGGCCAAAACTGGCCCTCTCCCAGCCTCCTACATAGCAAGCAACTAATACACCAATTGCCACACACATTTGTTCACCAACACGCGTTACAGCGAACGGCAGCTAACGCATGTCAGTTCCCCACACGCCTCGCTGCTATTGGCTCCTAGGACACAGAACCCCTGGCCCCGAACTAGTTTCGCCCGTGGTCACATGACAGCTCCGACAGGAACATCGACACGCCAAAGTCCTCTCACGACCGTTTCCCACTGGCTATGGACTTCAGACACCAACGTCATACCCGCTGGACACCCGCTGGCCGAGTGCAATTCCCCAGCCAAGCAAAAGACGCAGCCAGCCAAGATTGCCTGTTTTCTGAGGAGAGACTCATGGCACGGCCAAGTGGCCGTCTCTGTTTGGCTCACGTGCTTGTCCGCCACGTGAAAGGGCCGTGACGATGTTCGTCCATGGCGGTGGCTGCCTTGACGGCTTTCTTGCGAAAAGAAGAAGAAATAATAGGGAAGGAGGCGATAAAATGGAAGCTGCATGTAGACATGTGGAAGGTGCGAGTGAGCAGGATTGTGGGTTCTCACTTGTTCCCGATGTGGCCGTGCTGCTTGGTTGCCGGGTTTCTTAGGAGCCCCTACTGCACGGGAAGGTACGATGGGGATTTGTTTTGCTCTCCCGTCGTTCCTTCCATGTCTGTCCATGTCTGTTCTCGCTGCGACAGGTTTGCCCACACTACATGTCCTCGCCCCGGGAGGACACACTCGTAGGCACCTTCCCGCTAACAATACCCCTTCTTCTTGTCTCTCTCCTTCCACTCTCGCGGGCTGCCACTTCCTTGCTTTTCTCGCCTCGAGCTGATCGTGCTCTGCCTACTGTGTGTCCATCGTCGTTTCCCAAACTTGCTAAACCAGCAGTGGTTCTTGAATAAAGGAAAGTGGCACCAGCAGTCTGGTGTTGTTTACCTTGTGGATCATCTGGAAACTGCGAGCTGCCCCCGTTGCAGCAAAATACTGACCCCCCCCCCCCATCGTCTTCTCGTTGATTCCTCCTCCAACTGCTTCTTCGCTCCCCTCTCCCCCCAACACCCAACTCACTTCTCACTCGTTCTTCCTTTTCCACACACCCCCTTTTGCTCCGATTCATCTCTGTTCTCCTGTGGCCCCTTTCTTGGAAGTTTTTTGACACGAAAACGTGTATGCCTAGCGATTGTGCCGCCTTTCTCCCTCAGTCTCCTCCACGTCCATCCAGCCAACGAAACAAGACCTAACCAGAACGCAACAAAATCCCACTCTCCTGCCCGCCTGTTTCCGCGAGTCGCAGCTGGTGCTTCCATCTGGTCATCAGCCCGCACCTCTCCGCTTTCGTTTCCAACTGGTAAGGCGGTTGGGTTGTTTTGCTGGCGACCGAGTGTTGTTCTTTGTTCTGTTGCCTCAGGCTTCCTGCAAATCCTCTCGAATCACCGCTGTCTTCCCTTATCTCGTGAGACTGTCCCCGTTGTTTTCTTGTCTCTCCTCATTTTTGCATCCCAAGGCCGCCCTTGTATTTTCAACCCCAGGTTCATCTGCCATTCCCAAGCCACCGTTCCACCCGCCCCCTCTCTCTTTTGCCTTTGATCATGCCATCTGAGACGGCTAGCAAGCGCGCCAAAAAGCTGGTGAGCCAGCTCTCCGAGTTCCAAGCCTGCGACCTAGAGCTTCCTGCTCCGACTTGTCTTTCCATCAAGCACTGCCTGAGGAGCAGCAAGCACTGCAGAGCCGTCGAAGTCCCTACAGGTCCAGATACTGCGTTGACCATACACACAGATCGCAGGACTGTCAGAAAGTTTATTCTTTCTCAACTTGAGGCTCAAAGACTGACGTCCCAGGAACCATCCTCCTCAGTCGTTCTCAGCCCGCTGGTTCACTTTATTTTGTCTTGCATTCCCACTCGCCCTTCGTCTGAAAATACCGTTGCAACGTTGTTCCAGTGGCAGAGCTTCGACAATCACCGGACGTTTTGCATTTTCGCATTCGTAAACGACACGGTCGCCATGCCATCGCACACATACACAGTTCAAGAGCTCCTCTGTCTTCGTGACCTTGGAGTGCCAATGTCACTCACAGATGCGCCCCAGAAGGGAGAGCACCAAGGTAAGGCACCCGGTATTACTCTGACTCTTTTTCTCTTCAATTTCATTCATCCCTTTCCGGGTCCCTCGCTAACTCAATGATATAGCCAGCCAGCCAGATCTAACGAGACGGCCGGTCGGGAGCGAGTCTCGTACGCTCGGCCGCTTCCATAAGTTCAGGCCGTATCATGCACAGCAGATGGGTACGGTTCGAACCAAAGTCGACCATCTAGCAGCGGCAGATCCACCTGGAGATGTGGTGTTTATGAGACACCCGTCGCGGCACGATGCTGGAAACGGAACGGGCGCAGAAATGGAGTGGAGGTATCGTGGCAGAGCCGGTTCCGAGGCTATTTCGTCTTCAGAGCCTCTCTCTGCACCAACAGGTATCAGTGCCCAGCAGAGTGAAGGCTTTCAACGCTTCTACAAGGCTGTTATCTCTCCTTCGCACGTTCGTGTGACCGCCGGTGGCCGCATCGTTCCCAATACACGAGGTACATCGCCAATGTCAAAGCGGCACAAAGATGTTGCTGGCGAGAGTGGTCAAGTCAAGAATGGCGTTCAGCAGGTTGATGACCAAGCTCAACATTTCCCGGAGGGCTCCTTCTTAACATTGCCAAAGGCGCCTGCTATACCGCTATTCGCTTTTCCCCCCCATCCATTCTATCCCCCATTCCCCACCTCTCTGCCCGGAATGCCGTTGATGCCAATGCCTATGGGCATCGGTTTACCTGGAGGCTTTCCATATCACAATCACCCAACCCTTGCCAACAATGCTTCAGCCTCTATGCAGCCAGAATTCGCCAAGCCTTTGGCCAAGGAGAATCGCCAAAGCGATGGCTACAGGAATGCATCGGCCGCTGGGATGCCGGGTGATGACAAAACAGACGACAAACCCAAGCGTGCTCCCTCGGACCAGTTCGAGCATTCGAAGCCTTTTTTCATCAACGGTCAGCTGATGTATCCCTTCCCTACTGCAGCCCTGCCGTCCCATATGGCCCCAGGATCGCATCCCCAGTTTCCGACTGGATTCATCGGGCATCCAGGCTTTCCTGTCGCCGCTTTCCACAATCATGTGATGGGTGCACCTCCGGCTGGGATGAACCAGATGCTCAATCCGCCTTTGAACTTCTCAGCAGCTACAGGCTCTCTGCAAGTTCCACAGGCAAGCCACGGCCATATTGGTCCTCCTGTGCTCGCAAATGCGACAGCGACAACATCTTCGTCAAATGTCCCGCAACTTCCCACGGCTCCCCCTATCTCGTCGATCCGACCGAGCGACATAAGCAGGAAACAAATCGAGATGCTTCGAAGTTCGTTGAAGTATCATGAGGATCAGTTGCTGTACAATAGACATCAAATCGACGAGAAGGAGATGGAGCACACTGTTCAGATGCTGCAGTCTCAAATTGACAGGTTTGAGGCTCTGAACCAGAGCCAGCTTCGTTTCGAAGAGAGCCATTATCCGAGAAAGGAGAGCACGTCATCCGACGCTCCTGGCCAGCATTCTCGCACAGCCGAAAAAGGATCTCAACCCACCGTCTCTGCTCACGGCACTACAAGACATGCTTTTAATAGCACAAGGCGGTCGGACAGCGTTCGGCACAAACCCTATCTGAGGAAAAAGGAGCCTTTCTTCAGCCTCAATCCAATTGAGCCTCCTCTGTTAATCGCCGATCCTGTCAAAAAATCTACACTCCCGAGTGGTGCCGCTCTTGCCCCACCCTTTGAGCCTCAGTCAATCCCCGGCTGCGGTAAAGTTGCAACCACACGGGGCGGTGCTGCTTCCCAATGGGATGGGCCAGTCGTCGACGATAGCGGTGTCTCCAACGATACCACCACAGGTGCGGCCGTGGACTCTGGAGGCCAAGAAAATGTGCCTTCAACATCGGTGGGAAAGATTTCAGGTCTAGGAAGGCCGTATCTTATTGGAACACTTCCTCCAGGCATCGACCCCAAAACGGCTCGAGACAGCGACTATGTATACGAGCGAGAGCTAACCCAAGACGAGACTCGGTCGCGTTATTTGTATTGGGGGAAAGCGCCGTCCTTCACCCGCAAGGGTCTTCCGAAGTTCGATGGCAGAGACTTCTATCCTCCTTCTCCAGGACAAGACACTGTCAACGATAGCCCTCCGCCTCCTCTTCTCAGTCGCCGTATTCCAATCGGAGATCCAAGTGTTGACTACTACACAAGCTCCGCTCAACCAAGGAGCGCGTCGCTTTCTCGGCCCCCAGCCTCTGGATTGTATGCATCAAGCTTCGTCAGAGGAAGACAGAAACCTGTCAAAGTCACTCTGGTATGTTCGCCGCATGGTCTACATATGTCAAGCCTCTAATTCAGTGGATAATACCTGCTTCTAACTCTCTTTCCTCTGCAGAGACGACCGGATAGCGACATTGCTGCCAAATCACAGCAGGAGGCTACCAAGTCCCCGAAAGCAGCCGAGGAGCAAGGCAGTGGCAGTGGCAATGGTCGTCATGGCAAGTCTGAAGTACAGGCCAACCATCCAAGGTTAGATACTGCACACCACAAACCGCTACTTTTGACAACCAATAACTAACAAGGATTCATCAAGGACAAAGTTTCTTCACACTGTTTTGAAACGGAATATCTCCTCCGACAGCGACGTCCTTCCGAGTACTCTCACATCAGCTACGGTCCAGGGAGTGCTCCCCCAGTACTCTGCCAGTTACACCAGTCTGGTGGCCGCATCTTTGAGCCCAAGACTGAATTCGACTTCGATGGCATTGGGCAGCCCTTCGCCAGTTAAATCTGACGAGGACAGCAGCATCTTCCTCACGCCCTCCTCGAGAAATCTCGCAAAGAACCGCCCGCTTCCGGACAGTATTGGGCCGGCCTCCTTGGAACAACAATTCCAAGGCGTTGTCTCCTTGAAGGGAAAGCGCAACGCTGCAGTTCCTCTCCCGCGGGGCTTTCTTTAGGACAACTGAAATTCGAGTGCGCTCAACAACATTCTTGGCACAAACATTCTCTATGTGGAACCATCAAACACTCATACAGCTCTTATGTCTTTCCATTTCATGTTCTACCAAAGTCAATCACGGGCAAGCCATTAACAAACGCTTTGTGAGGAGAATAAGATTGTGGCGAATCGGGAGAGTATGTTCACGGATGGTCATTTGGTATCCATGATTGGTCCAGGCAGGGTATATTCTTATTTATTTCGATATTTTGACGGCATGCGTCATACACTTAACGTGTAAAATAGCAGCAGATAACTCTTCGGGGGATGCGCGTTTACTATGTTTTAGCTAGTCAGACACAACATCTACATTCAAGCATGTCCACATCTTGCAGGGACATGTTTACGGAGTATGTGAAGTGTTCCTTACTTTCAAACCATCGATGCCATGGAGGTTGCCCTCTCAATCGACAGTCTGCTAGCAAGAGCGTCAGGTTTGGTGATTAAACAACCCACGCTGGCTCACTTTTCGCTAGTCAGTTACCTCAAAAACCATGTAAGGAGGCCAATAAGGTGATATGCTGGCGGTTGGATCGTGCTGGCCTACCTTTCTACGTTGCGAGTTCAGCCCTTGTTAGTTGCAGACACTCTAGATGCAGCCCATGGTGGCCATCCTGCTACGAGTCCGGGGGGTGGTCTCCTGGAGCCAAACAGAAGAAAGAAGAGTGCCAGGCACGAGAACGGATGAGACAACAAGAGACGGTGCATCTTCGGGAGAACCTCCCATGGAGCATTTCATCGTGATCTTCCCATTCTTCAGTTCACGTGAAATGGCCATTGAAAAAAAAAGTTGTCTTCGTTTCTTGTCTTCAAATACTTTTGCTGTCCTCCTCTTTACCGGTTTGCTCAAACAAGGCGGCTTTTTTCCCGCCTCCCCAAAACCTGCCGAATGATGCCGTAGTAAGAGACAAAATGTGAGCAGGACGGTTGCCGTGCGAGAAAAACTTGGTCTCGAGGGCCGCATGCTCTTTTTGCTGGGTATGTAGCATGAAGCAGTACAGAATGACGGGCCGAGTCGGGTGATGGATCCGGCCTAGAGAGGAGAGCCCCGTCCCGGGGAGTAGGATTTCGGATTTATTCTTTTTGTGGAGGGACTTTTCGCGTTTTCATGTCGTCGCAGGAAATGATCGGTTGTCGGGTGTACAGACAGAAACAGTCCTCCTTAGTTGGCAGCAGCCTCCTTGGCCTTCTGGCGCTGCTCACGGCCGGCCTTGATGCGGGCCAGGATGCTCTCCCGGTCCTTGTCGAGCTTGAGCTTGGTGATGACCACGTTGCTGGGGTGGATGCCGAGGGGCACGCTCTGGCCGCTGACCTTGTCGCGGGTGACACGGTCAATGTGGATGACGTACTTGAGGCGGTAGACCGAGGTGACCTTGCCCTCCTTGTCCTTGTTGGAGCCGCGGACAATCAGGACCTCGTCATCCTTGCGGACGGGGATGCTGCGGACCTGCACGAAGATGATCAGAATACAGTCACCATCTCTTGCCGACGCCGAGGGCGTTTCCAAGGAGCGGAGCGAGGAAGAGGAGGAAAGCCACGCACATTGTACTTCTCACGCAGCTCCTTGCTGAGAGGGGCGCTCATGATGTCGCGGCGCACGCTCGAGGGGGCGGTGAAGTGCGCCTTGCGCGACTTGCGGCGCGAGGAGGAGACGGCTGCAAAGAAGGGGCAATCTTGTCAGTAAAACGTTTGGAAAGCGAAGCATTTTGTGTGCAAATTCGTTTGGGAGAGAGCGCGTCGTACAGTTGCTAGTCTTGGCCATTGTGACGGTCTCTGGGGTGGTGATGCCGAAAAAAAGGATTGTCGTCGTCGTGGTTGGATCGTGAAAGAAGGGGAGGGGGAAAAAAGCGAGGTCGAGATGGTAAATTTTTCGGAAAGTTAGCACAAAATGGGAAATTTTTGTGTGGGATGTTCAAAAAATTATGCCCCACACAGCGCCAACCCTGCGTGTTTGGTCATGTGAATTTATGGAGCGCAACGACTTACCTAATATCCACGTGATCAACCTGCCGCCACCTCTCTCGACCCGCTTCACTACGTGGGTGTGGGGCCGGCTTGTGCCTGCGCATTAGCCCCCCCTGAAGAACTGACGCGGTTCGAGGCTCCGGGCTGCGTAATGCCTCCTTTTTGATGCTTTGCTGGCTACTGATTTTCTCGTCCATCCCCTTTCCGCAACACCACACCTCACTACTCGTCCTGGACTCGCGGTAGCTCACAAGATCCGGCGATTGCAGCACAGCACACTTGCCCCTGAAGCTTATAGCTGTGCTCTTGCTGTTGTTGTTCGTTCACAGGAGGACGGGGTCTTCCTCCCTGTCGTCATTCGTCGTCTCGTCTCCCCTGCAGTTTCTCTCCCATCATGAGATAGGGGATTTCCGTCCGTCCTTGCTTGGATTTTTCACTTCTCTTCTCTCCGCTCGTTTAGCCCATGGTCTGCTCTGGCCCATTGGTGCCTTTTGTTGTCCCATTTTGATTTCAACGCACGATCTCACGAAGCTGCCATGCCGAAACAGTACGTTCTTTTTGGGCGGTTGCTGCCGCCCATCACGACCAGGCGCATCACGGTTCTCCTCTCGGCTGTCTTCATCTTTGCCGTGTTCTCCGTCATCTTCACACTTCCCAGCGCCGTACCGACCGGCCCGAGCCTGTCCAAGTTTGCCGACCACAAGTTCTCCATCCCCCAATTCACATCACGACCCCAGTGGTCAACCAAGTGGTCCAGCTCTCTGAACCCCTTCAGACCCAAGTCACACGCACCGCCGCGCCAGGAGGATGACTCGCACGAAGGCTCGTCCTGGTTCTCCGACTGGAAGTGGCTGTCGACGCCCTTCTCCTCCTCCTTCACCCTCGACGAGAACCGCGCCCTCCTCCCGCCCTTGCCGGAACGCCCGCCAATCTATTGCTACTACGACACCGCAGTCGACCGCGACAAGAGCCTGAGCGAAGCCGAGAGTGCTCTCCTGCTGACTTGGCGCCGTGCTTGGTGGGCCCAGGGCTTCCGTCCCGTGCTCCTGAGCTCTGCTGAGGCCATGAACAACCCGCGCTACGAGGAGCTGCAGCGGCTCAAAGTCACACCAGGAGCAAAGGCGGACATTATGCGCTGGCTGGCATGGGAGAATATGGGGGGCGGGCTGCTGGCACAGTACCTCGTC
This sequence comes from Ophiostoma pallidulum, assembly GCA_019925425.1. Lineage (NCBI taxonomy): Eukaryota > Fungi > Ascomycota > Sordariomycetes > Ophiostomatales > Ophiostomataceae > Ophiostoma > Ophiostoma pallidulum. The sequence continues at coordinate 18,847 of JADHKO010000193.1, read as the reverse complement.
CTGCCGATGGGTTCTCGGGACGATCCTCTCCTGTCTTTCCTGCGTCGTGGCGAGTACCCGTCACTCACGCGCTGGGAGGACCTCAGCGACGGCCTCTTCGCCGGATCGAAAAAGGACATTGCCGATGCTATCCAGTTGGTGCTCGCAAACCCGACGCTGGTCAATGCTGAGACTTTCCTGGAGGCGATCCCACCGGTTAGCGAGGTCCATCCTCCGAAGACGCCACCAGTGACGACACCCCAAAAGGCCGCTCCGGCGAAGGCGGCCGTGGACAAGAATGCTGCCAACAAGGCTGCTGCTGGGGCTGGTCTGGCCTCCACAGCTGTCCCCGTAAAGGCAGCTGCGTCTGCCGCTGCTGTCGTTTCCGCCTCTGACGCGAGCGCTCCTAGCAAATCTGTTCCTACGAAGGCTGCGGCTGCGAAGATTGCGGCGCGGGCCATTGATGCGGCGGGCGCAGAAGACGCCACGATGGACGACGACCATGACGACACGAAGAAGAAGACAAAGGACTACCCCTTCGTCGTTGACGAGCGGCCTATTTCGATTGCCTTCTACGACGCGCAGACGGTCGCAATGAAGTACACCAAGGTGGCGGACACGACTACGCGAGACCGCCCCGCGGGCCTGAAGAGCCTGAACCAGCTGATCAACTCGCATCTGCACGTCGCGTGGCAGAACCTATTTCCCAGCGGCATTGCCGTTCTGAAGCCGCGGCCGCAGTACACAACACATATGATCGAGCCGGCCGTCGAGCTCGGCAATCGCCTAGCTCAGTGTTCTTTGACACCGCTCGAATCGTCGTGCCCGCCGAACATGCCAAAGTGCCAGCCCTGTGTTTCGCGCTACCCGATGCGGGTCCAAACCCCCCCGACGTACCGCAACACGTCGACTCTCTTTACCATTGGCACGGTGCCGCACCCGTACACGTACCAGTCGGTGGCACACAAGCAGGCTGCTCTGGACGTGCCGTGGCTGCGGCGCAAGTCGGCGCGCGACGCGTGGCTGTCGGCCATCACCAAGGAGCTGTTGGGTACGGGCGTCTCTGGTGCCGCGCGCGTGCTCCAGTTCAAGCGGGCCGTGGCTAGCGATTATGCAGGCAGCCACACGCTGTGGATTGCGGCCGAGCAGGCGGTGCCGGACGACGCCGACTGGCGCTTTGGCTTTGGCATTCCCGCTCTGGGCGCGGGCATTAAGAAGGGCGAGTCCAAGCCGCCGGTGCCGGGCCCGGAGCGTATACCGCCTCCTGCACACGACAAGGACGACGGCCCCGTGGCAACGGCAGACGCCCTGGTGCGCGAGCGCGAGCTGCTCAACAAGGCGAAGCGGGTCGGCGTGAGCAAGGATAAGAGGGACCGGACCATACGCGACGCCGTCGAAGCATGGAATCTCGCAGACACGGAGGCGTGGAAGTTTGCGCGCGCGTATCTCGCCCGCGCATACGTGGAGCGGGCGACGTGGGAGAAGGAGGAGGCCAAGTACTCGGGCGGCGTCGGAAGCGAGAAGGGGCGTAGGGACACCATGTTTTCATAGGCGCATTGGTGACGCTTATTGATATCCTCGCCCTCTCGTCTCGCGCTCGGGTCCTCGTTCTTCCTCCCCCTTTTTTTTTGCTTTGTTTGGGCCTCTTCTTCTCTGTCCTGAAATTTCTTCTTCTCCTTTTTTTTCTTCCTTGTCACAGCGGGGTTTTTTTTGTTCGATTATTGCGTGCATGGACAGTCGTTTCTTTCGTTTTTGTTTTCCTCTCTCTTATTTTTTTGGTACATCTTGGGAGTTTTGGGGCGCAGCAAAGAAAAGACACACATATGAATTCCTGCTTTCCCTCCTGCCTTGGCACATGCTGGCTGAAGAGGAGGAGAGGGAGGATGAAAGTAATAGTTTAATAGAACACATTGTCACAGGAATGCCAGGAGACTGCCTCCACCCCACCAGTTATATGAATGAATCAGAATATAATAAAAGGAGGTGTTTGTCCTCAGTATAAAAGCTAGGGGGGCCGGAGGTGTTGAATCCAACGGCCAGCATAATAATAAACGAAGAAAAAAACAGCAAAAACTAACTTGGGAGGCCTAAGACCGTTGGAGTTGAGCCAAAGTCCAGGTCTGACTTGCATGTCGAACAAGTCCGAACAAAATCAAAAACAGGAATAAATAGAATAAAAAAAGGCCTTTCCTCCATCCTCCCCAATGCCTTTAGCAATGATTTTTTTCTTCTTTTTTGTCAGTTTTCATCTTTTTTTTCCTCTTTTCTTCTTTTAGCTCATCGTCAACCCAAACTCCTCCCTTGCGATTGGTTTCCTCTAGGTGCGCGTGGTATCGCCGCCCAGCTCGCCGCCCAGCTCCCTCGACGAGGTGCCGTGACGGGCGGAATTGTCGGACCCGGAGTCGACGCCGTTGCTGTGGCCGTTGGCGTGTGCGCCGTTCTTGGTGGCCGTCTTTGCGTTGCCGTTGCTGTTGCCGTTGCTGTTGCCGGTGTCGGTGGTCTTGGTGCGGGTGCGGTGCGCGGCGAGGGCGCGGCGGGCCGTCTCGGCAGCCTCGTCCGCCTTGTGCAGGGTCGCCTCGGCCATGGTGAGAATCTCCTCAAGAGCCTCCTCGATCGCCGCAGCCGCAGACGTGCCATTCTCAGGTCTTGCCGTCTGCTGCAGCGGCAGGTCGTTCTTCTGCGGCCGTTCTTCCTCTTGCTCCTTGAGGAGCTCCCAGATGTGCCCGTTCAGCCACAGACCAGCCAGCTGGTCACGCGACATGTTGCGGGCGCCGCTGATGCGGCCGCGGCACGAGGGCGTGCCACAGAAGCAGGTGAAGGGCTGGGCCATGTCCCACTCGGTGGACGGGTAGAAGAAGGAAAGCTCATCGCCGGGCTTGAGGCCCTTGGGGCCGACCCAGACCTTGCGGCTGGCAGTATCAAAGTGCTGTGTGTCCCCCCCCAAGAGGTCACCGAGAGGTTAGACAGAGCGAAAAAAAAAACATGCACCAGCTTTCATGGGGGGGCAGCTTACCAAGGTGGGCTCGCAGGAGTGGTTGATGTAGAGGAGGTCGCTGTTGAGGTTGATGTGCTGGTTGCGGCCGACCTGCACGGTGGCATAGGTGGCAGCAGCGGCCGGGGTGACGGGGGGGCTAGACATGGGGGCGAACAGGGCAAAGGGCGGCAGCTCGACGCGGGAGATGCTCTTGGTAGTGAATTCACTGTCGCCGTTGGTGCCGACAATGACTTCCTGGACGGCCGGGTGGGACGGCTGCTTCCAGTGGGGTTTGAGAGGGGCCGACATGGCTGCAGGACGGTCCGGGAGAGGGGAGGTGAGGGGGGGTATCTTGGGCGTCTGAAAAAGAGAAGATGCTCAAAAAATAAAATCGGATGTGTACGAGTAGTGCACGAAAAAAAATCAAAAGGCTAGAAATGCTGCTTCGTGGTCTGCGTTGGTCTTCGTGGTCTGGATGTTGTTCTGTCGCTCTGTCGTTGTCTCTTCCGTTTTGGGAATGTTTTGTGTGTGGTTGGTCTTTGTTACCGGCAGGCTGGTCCGTTGTCCCTTTGTCAAGGCTACAACGATTCAGTTTATACGGTATTGCTGGGGCCTGTGGCTTGGAGTTGCGGGGTGGAGGGAAAAGAGAAGAACGGGGCGATGAGATGAGAAGAGAAAGGAGAGAAAACGAAGCTCTCTCTCTCTCCGCGGCAATTCACAAGCTAGGTCGGCCCCGGTAGTTTTATAAGAAACCGTTCTGCCCCAGAAGCTCGGTCGGCTTCGTGACAAGACCACAGATCACACGCAAAAAGAGAAAAAAATATGGGGGCCTTTGTTGTTCCTCTTTTTTGCCCTTTCTTCCCTAGGCATTGGGCCCTCTAGCGCTTCGAAGCTTACAAGGCACCGTACCCATTAACCGACGTCAGGGCTCCCCTCCCCCTCCTTTTTTTTCTCGTGCCTCGTCTTGTTTAGCTTCCTTCCTCCTCTCCATTCGAGAGGGGCAACTGCTCCGCGGTCATCCGGCCTCGCAGCTTCCCATGAGCTGTTCCCGGTGTTCTCGTTGTTCTCGTTGTTCTCGCTTTTTTTGTTTATAAGAGTGAACACAAAATAAAACAAAATAGGACAGAAAACATGCCGCGTCTCGCAATGTCAACAGCCCTCCGCATTTCCAGCTCCGTTGATGCGGATCGAACTTCCTGCCCGGGCAAGTCCTGGCGACCCCAGAGCCCTCCCCCCCATTCCCCCTCTTCCTTCCCCCCCTCCTTCCATGTGCCCGTGGGGAAATAAGGGGCAACGGCGATCCTGCAACGCTCATGGATGCATCCAGATGCCCGGGAACGTAAAAAGGCACATGAAAAGCTCACCCCCTCGCCAGCCTCATCGCTGGTGCCGAGCGCGGGGGCGGAGGATTTCGTGGGATGCGCGGAGAATACCTCGTACACGGTAGCATTGGGGCGAAAAGAAAGGCGGAGGGGGAGACAAATACGACAAACAAGACAAATAAGACAATTAAGACAAATTCAAGAGAACAAAACGGCCGCTTCTCGCGACCAACATCTGTTCTAGTGGAACCAGAGGCACAAATATCGACAAAATAAAACCAAAATAAAAACAAAATTAAACGTCCGCAGGGCGATCCGAGGTCCAGCGCCGAGCGAACACCGGCAAACGGAAGACGAAGGAAATAGGACGTCGTTGGTTGTGGAAAGAAAAAAGGCCCCACCCAGTTGGGGAAAAGGAGGCGTGGCGCAGTAGCCAATCAGAGGCTCTGACTTTCACTTCCTCATCCTTCCCTACTCTTTTTTGCGTGCTTTTTTTGTCCCGTGGCGTGAGCGAGCTGCAAGTCATGCTTGGCTTCCGCAGCGTTTTTGCACGTGATGGATGACTAACGCCAGCCTCGGATCCCATGCATGACACAATGTCTTGCACAGCCGCAACAAACTCGTCATCCAGGACCAGACGCCAAAGCGTGTGTTTGGTTGTCGTGAATGTGGGTGGCCAGAGGCAGTCTGTTAGGAGGGCCAATAGGTAGCAACTGCACGGAATCGTCCGAGAAGGACAGAGAGGAAAATGGACAAATGAGGGGACGGGGAAGGAGAGAGAATGAAGAAGAGCAAGAAAAGAAAGACGAAACAGATGCCATCAGAGAAGGCGATGACAGTGGCTCGTGCTACGCGCAAAGACCCCGGAGGGTGCGCAGAGATGAAAGGCCATGGACCTGGGCGGCCGAAAAGGACTTGCCGAGAGACGATGGTCTACTGCAGAGGAGCTGAGGAGAGCCTTGCGTTGTCTTCACCGCCATTCTGAGCTGATCGGGGGGGAGAAAGAGGGGGAGTTAAAGGAATCGGGATCGGGACGGGAGAGCGAGAAAGCAGGAAAGCATGAGGCCCGGTTGTGCCCCGATGACGTCCCGCATCGTCTCATGGAGTCGAACTCTGCGGGTTTTGTGGCCGAGGGTAAGTCGTCAGAGGGCGAAAACGAGCCGGCGATATATACGGGTATGATGCCACAGCGCATCTAGACTGTCCAGGCCGTCCTCATGGGGCGAGGCAACGAAAACTAAGGAAGCAAGAAACTCAAATCAAGAGAAATGGGGGAGGGGGAGGGCGCGGAAGGAGGTCAAAGAGGCACGCTTCGGCCAGACACGGCAAGACGGGCAGGGAGATGCTTGAAGATCAAAGCAAAAACAAATGGCATGGGCTATGGCGAGCTGCATTTTTCATTTCCCATTTGCCCTGGCCCTCCTCGGCGTGTCTCTCTGTGCTCCGTACGAGCCGACAGCTTTGCTTTCTCCATTACGTCGAACTGAGTAGTTCGCTCCCCCGCCCCTCCCTTTCCACATGAAACGAGACTGACAGAGAACCGCCGGTCCGTGCGACCGCGTCCCTCTGCCGTTTCTGTCCGGTGTATTGGCAAGAAAGCCGTCTCACCTCCAAGCATGGTTGTCATGATCGGCCGCGCACGCACACACACACACACACACACACACACACACCGCACGCACGCACACCTCGCAACACGACGTCACCCACCCTAACAGCCGGCCGTTAGCCTGCGGATGCATAGAAATGCTGGAAGAAAAAAATCGGCAACCTCTCTTTCTCCCCTATCAAAGCATACGCGGCAGGAACGTGGGCTGTCTGGAATCGTTGATTGTGCGCTGTGCGCTTCAGTCCTTGGCTGTTTTCACGGAGGACGAGAACCATAAAACTCTCCCTCCCTCTCTCCGTTTGTGTTTGTGTGTGTGGCCACCCGCCTTTCCTCTTCTTCTTTTGTGCGAACGGCGTTACTTCGTGTTGCATGCACCCACCACCTCGTCTCCAGCTCCTGTGCCCTTATCGTTCTTTTTTTGCCACTTTCGATAGCCTCCTCCCTCTTCTAGTACAGCTTACTCGGCTCTTCCCTCGAGCTAGCGCACACCAAGGTCCCCCGCTTTATTGGGCATCGCTATGGCTGTGTTTCTCCTTCGCCTCAGGTAAAGGTGATGACGTTCTACGTCATGGTTGTCCCCTCTATATTGTCTCACGTTCCCTGGTTAGGCAGAAGTGTGGTTCACAGAGAAACAAGACCAAAAAAACACCTCCCAGAGACAACGGGCAAAAATGAGGACCATTGAAATACAAGAGGGCACCGTGTGACTCCCATAGCCCGTTGTGTAAGTGGTTGCACACTTGCAAGCCGCCGGCCGTGTGATGGACGTGGTAGCTGTGTTGACCGGTGGCAACCAGGAAATATAATATCAGGCAGGTTATTTATTGTCCTCCACTGGAGAGTATGCGGCGGCATTTCTGGTTCGTTAACGCCGTCGACGACATGGACCTTGCAGGACCAGCCAGTGGCAAACTCAGTTGATAGCAGAGTAATAGATCGTGATGATATTGGGGGACCGGGCGCGCCATGGAACGCCGGAAGAGGGACAGAAACAGAAGAGCCGAATGACAGCTGCCTAGTTCGTGGTGGCAGCTTGTGCCGCAGCGACGACGTCGATTTCGTCCTGGTGGAAAGTCAGACCGAGGCTATGTGGCAAAAACATTCCGTTTTGCCAGAATGAGCCACGCTCTCGTCCCGTGTCTCGCAAAAGTCTGGGTCGGTGCCAAAACTGGATACGGTGTGTGAACAAGTGGGATGAGAGAGAGAGAGACAGAATCGCCTTGCGTGCCGCATTTTGAAAGGCGCGATTCGATTCTTGGCCCGCGTCGAGTATCAAGACACATCGTCTCATCATCCCCCACCGGGGGTGTGTCTTCCTCCTCGGGAGAATCACCTGAGGGATGCTGTACATCAATATTTTGGCGGGCTCTATCCCCCCCCCCTTGACCCTTGACCCTGGTTCTCCATTGCTCGAGTCTCACCACTGGTGCTGTTGCAAGAGTCGTCTCTTCTCTCGTCTCGTTCCAAACGGCCCGACACCCAATTAGGAAGAAGATGGAAAGGCTGTTACAATCGAAGGATGGGGCATGTGCGTGTGTTTGGACGCGTGGCGGGAGTGTGTGAAAACGGCCGTCTGCCAGGCTTTTATCTGCAAATGCTCAGGCCGAGGTGGTGGAACGAAGGCAGGATGCGACCGCCTGAAGAAGCGGGCAAGATGGTTGGGCGAGAAAAAAGAGCACAGAAACCGAGCATATTATGAGAATGGAACATTTGATAAAAGAAAAGAAGAAGCAAGGAAAACCATCCGTGCGTATCAGTGACAGCGGTCAGATCGATAAAGCAACGTCTGTCCAAAGAGGTATTGGTGGGTCCCAACCCAGAAAGAAAGACAGTCTGGACCGCGAACTGCATTCTGTCATCTGCCAACCCTCCCCGTCTACGATGCCCGCCCGGCTCTCTTCTTTTTCCTTCCTTGTTGCCGTTCTGAATCTGCCAGCCTGTCAAGCCCGTTATCCAACCCTCGCTCCCCCATTCTCAGGTCCTTCATCTCTTTTTTTTGTTTTGCTTGGCCAACATGTGAGGCAGCCTGTGTCTGCAGATCAAACAGCCAGACAAGGGTGGGAGAGGAGACAAACAACGACCAGAAAGGTCACGAATGGACAACCAGAAAAGAAGAAAATGGAAAAGAGGAACAGCGGCCATGCCACATGCGGCAGTCTCCGGTACGTTCCTCCACAACTGCGGCGTCTTGCCTCGAGGGAATACTTGGCTGTAGTCGTACAGTCTTGTGTCATACACGGGACACATACGCAACCAAGACGCGTTTTTTTTTTCCCTTTTCAGCTTGTTTATCTTGTACTCGGCCTTATTTTTCCTTTTCTGGCCTATGACCCCCTTCCCGTTTGCTTACCTCTATCTCTGTCACCCCCCCCTCCATATATTGTCAGGCCCTGTGACCTGGTTCTAGGACTACCGGTTCCGAGGCAGACGAAAGGAGAAATGGAAGTGAGGGTGGAGGTCGCGCGAGGCACGCCAGCAGTACCGCATCGTGTTTCACATCCTAGAAAGGGTGTGAAGAAGAGGAACGGACAGAGAGAAAACAAAATAACAAGAAAAAGAAGAAAACAGGCCGCGTGGACTAGAAGAAAGGTTGTATGACGGCTACAACGGCACCTACCAGGGCTCAAAAACGTGAAAGGGGGGGTAGCTTTCTTACGTCCTATACAAAATAAAGAAAACAGGATTTTGCCTTTCTTGTCTTTTACCCTGAATGTCCTCCCTCTCCCCACACCGCAACGGAGGGAACAAGGGGTTGTGAGAGGCAGAGAGCGAGATGCTTGAGCCTCGTAAGGCCTTTTCTTTTCCGGGGGTTTTCTGCTTCTGTCACCCCCCTCACCCCCCTTCGTCCTCCCAGAACGCACGTACGTATACCCTCCGTTTTATTATTCGAACGCACGCCCAGCCATCATTTGTGCTCCTTACTCGGACCTGCTTCGGAGCGGGAGGGGGGGGGGGATGGGTCAGAGAGGGAGCGTTGGCGAACTAGGTGGGGGTGGAGATAGAAGGCGGAAGAAGGAGAAGAGAATAGACACGCATTGGTCAAGAAAAAAAAAGAGGCCAAAGACGACTGTATCAAGCACGAGACACAAAAGGAGGGATGAGGGATGGCAAAATGAACGTTTAGATGCCCAGCACTGTCCATCCTCTTTCCTTACTTTCTTCTTTCTCCTCCATTTTCAGGCTTTCTGGTTATATAAGTCTCGTTCTCCATCCCTTTCTTCCTACCTCCTTCTTCCTTTCTTTTCCCACTTCCTTTCTTGAGAAATAGTATTTGCCTTTCCATACAAAAGTGAACCTGCTGATCCCGCCTCTTTCTGAACCTCTTCTTCGACTCTTCTCCCTTTTGATTGTTTCTTCACCCTTTTACGGCATACAAAAAAAACAAAGGCAGCCGCAAAACAGCAAGACAAGCAGCTCAAGAACAAGATACGCCAGAGCTCCCCCCCTCCAAAAAAAAGGATCCTATCCAACACCCCTCCGAAGACCATGGCTGCCGTTGCATTTCTTACGCCGGTCGCCGGCAGCATCATCCTTGCCGACAAGCCGAATCCCAAGCCGGAGCCTGACCCGCCGATGCCGAACCCACCCCGGCCAGACGAGACATCGTCCTAAAGGAGGGCGCGCTGGACGGCTATTCTTTTTTTCTGTTATTGTCTTGAAGGGTGCTCCTCACGGCTCGTTTGCCCTTTGTCTTTCATGCTTATACTAAAAGCTTTGGGGGGGGGGGTCTGTTTCTATTTCCATTTATTTTGGTCTATCGCCTTTCTTTTCACATGTCGTATCTTGGAGGGGCTCTTCACTTCTCTCTGGCCCAGTTCTCGCTGCGAATTGGCATGACGTATTTACAAAATGTGACGCACCCTTCAACCTCCTTCAGTCGTGCTTCGTGTTGTCTGTCCGTGCATCATAGTTCGCCGTCGTGAGCCAGTTCATCAAAATCCACATTCATAAAGACCAGCACTACCATGCAGAATTAGATTCACAGATATTACAGGCCCTGTTTAATCAAGTCGCTTCCGGAGGGAGAACCCCCCCCCCCCCCCCAGCTGTTCCCATCGACACTGCCCACCCTACCTTTCCTTGCTATTCCTATACTCCGCCGAAACTCCCAGATCGAACCCATTCCATCACTTCAAAGGCAAGCCTCCGCTCAGTCTTTTTGTCAAGGATATTGTCGGGCCAACAGTCGCCATCGCCTTTCCCGTTCTCCTTCGCAGCTCCCCACGCGTGAACAACAATCACTCCTTCCTGGGTCCGAGTGTTGACGGCAGGGTCGTTTCGGCTCGAAGGCGGGCTTCCGTCGGCATACACCACTAGGTCAGGGCTGGCAATGCCGCGCCACTGGGTCGCCATCCACTCCCAGTGGCCGATAGGAGGGTATGCGTCGTCGATGGGCACGGTCATGGCAAACTTGTCCGACATGGCCAGGCTAAATCCGTCAGTGATGAGAGCAACTGGCAGGAGACGGCGACTGTTGTTGGCGGGCGATGCCGCCGACGAAGACGCTGGAAGAGATGGCGAGTGGCGCGGCGATGTCGAAGTCGAGGAGTCGGCGGCCGAGGTCCCTGCGTTTTGTGCAGGGATGCTCCCGCCCAATCCCGCCCCCGCCCTCGCCCCTGTCGCCACAACCGCGGGAACCGTTATCGGTGACACGGAGACCGGTGACGCAGACGCTGCTGGTGTTCTACGGGGTGTGCCAGTGCCTGTGCCACTGGGGACCTTCTCATTTCGACTTTTCGGCGCCACAGCCGTAGTCATTCCAGCTGATTCGGCTTTGCATGTTAGGCTGTCACGAGCAGCTGTGATATATGTGATGATGGCCCGCGATTTGGTACGCCAGGCCATGGTGAGCTGGATGTAGTCCAAGAAGGGGTTGTTGGTGGTGGTTGCCGAACCATGGCCACGACTTGCATCACACGAGTTCGGGTGTAGCACAATATCAGTCTCCAAGCTCATGGCGTCATCAATGCTGCTACCCACGCCGCTGTCGGTGCTCCTTTTTTTCGGAAATGCCTCATCGTACTGGCCCTCACCGTCTGCTGCTGCCGGCCAGATACCAACACTACACTCGCCGCTCTGGACAAGAGCCTGCTCGACAACACGGCCCACGGCCTTGATCAACGCAGCACTATGGCCTTCAATGGAGATGATGGGTCCTCGTTTCGGGATCATGGGAAGGGGGGGGCTGATCCTCCGCAGAACTTCGAGCTTGTTGAGGTAGGGCACGCTCATTACCATGGCGCGGATACCGCTGGCCTGGCTGTGTCTGTCCGCGGCATCACCACGTTGCCCATCTGAGGAGATGGGAGTCGGCGAGACGGCAAATGCGAGCATACCATTTACGCGAGAAGCGGTAGCTGCAGGACCGATCCTGCTGCCCACAAGCATGCCGTTCCCAGGGGGCGACCGCGGTCGACTGGCACCGGTGCTGTTGTAGTAGGAGCTCGGACGCCCGCTATCCAGGCCTGAATCTGGCGATTGCCTCTGTTGTGAGGCGTTTGGCGCCGTCGGGACATTGGATTTTAGGGGTGGAAGCGTGAGGGACTCATCGGTGAAGCCGGACGTCAGCCGCGGCTCCTGCTCGCGCCCGTTAGATCGGTTGCCAATCATAGTGCCAGGGCCCGCAGGCCTTGCTGAGACCAGAGTCGCCGTGGCCGAAGTTGGTGTCTGGCGCACCGAGAGGCCAGCCATGGCCGTTGACGGTGTAGCCATGCCGCTGCTACCAGATCCCATCACCTGGTAGTAGCCGTAGGGCGCCTGGAGGGGCGGTAGTCGGGCAGGCCCACCCCCGTAGACCTCGCTCCCGTCCGTGCGTCCAGTTCTAGGAGTGGCAAGCTCACCAGCACGGCCAGGTTGCATCTGCGGGCCCATATCAGGATGCCGAGCCGACACAGGTGTCCGGTTGACATGCACTTCCGAGTAAGCCTGGCCGTGAGACGGTTGCACGGGTATATGGCTGTGCACATTTTGGCGAAACGGAAGAGGCGGCGGGCCCATCCAAGGTGATGCCGGCGATTGAGCTATGCCAGGGCCGTAAAATTGGGGAAGGGGTGCTGACGAGGGCGGCAGATACGAAGGCGGCGAAGCGTTGGCATGCTGGTGCGGGCGATGTGGTATTCTGTAAGACAGGTGCCCGTGGCTGCTTCTGCCCTCTGCATCGTCATGGGGTGGAAACCGGGTCAAGAACGGAGTGGGTGGATCATAGCGCCGTCTCTTCTGGTCTGACGAGGTGGGTGGATCGAAGTTGTCACTGTGCTCCCCGTTCTGGGGATGGCTTCGGGTTTCTGCGGCCTGGCCGCTTGGGCGGTTGTGTAGGGGCAGAGGACGGCGTCCAGACTCCCTCTGAGGGCCGCCCGGTTTCTGAGGTCTGGGGCTGGGGAACGGCGCTCGACGGTCGTCTCCGCCAGTGCCAGCGCCGTTAATGGAAGTGCGACGCTCGAGGCTAGACAGAGACGACGGCGGGTGGGTTGCCCTCGCTGAACCGGGGACCGCCCGTGCCGAGGGCAGCGAGGAGGGATAACAGCCGCCGCACTTTGCACACCGGTTTGGATCGGCTTTGGCTCCACCTACTCCATCACTAACACCCGTGGCTTCCTCATAGCCGGTCTCGCTGTCGGCTGCCGAGCCCGGTCGACCTCCGGCTGATTCGCCCTTCCCGGCACGCCGGGGCTGGAAGCGGTAGTCTGGGTACCGGGTTCGGTGGTTCGTCTTCTCTTGCTCCGCCATCTGCTTCCAATAATTCTTGTCTTCCTGGGGCTGCTGCCTCCACATCTGGCCAATGATTTTGGAGATGTCCGGGTTCGCCAGGCCTGGGTTGTCGGCCACAACCTGGGACTGGAAGTGCTGCCTATAGAGAATGAAAGCTAGTTTTGGGGGGGACCCTATTGTTAGAATCTTCTGTGACAAAAAAACAGTGCCCAGATGAGCTTGATGTATGGGGCAGCATATCAACTTACCATTGCGCGGCCGTGGCACTTTTGGTGCCCGGAGACAAAGGCAGACAGGGTCTTGCTGTGAAACTCCAGCCAATCTGAGTGGGTTGGCGGCAAGAATGCGTGCGCTCCCGAGTTCCTCCTCGCTGTTGTGATGCCGAGAGTTGCCATCAGGATCGTCGTCGTCTTCCTCCTCGCTGCTTCCCGGTCGGTGTCTTCTTGGTTCCTGATCGAGCGGCGCTGAGCGTTTCCGAGTAAAATGCGAGGCTCTGCTGCTATGTAACGCACTTTCCTGTGAATCCGGCGGGCAGCCAGTCTCGTCTCTCATGGCACCTCGTTCGAATGCGTATTCGCGCGCCTCGAGACCACCTAATGGCGCAGAGGAAAGAACCAAAGGTGATGGTCTGTGGCTCATGGCCCGTGACATGGCCACTGGAGATCCGTTGGACCTCATTGGAGACAGCTCCCTGTGGCTGGACGATTCGTGGGGCAGGCGAGAAGGAACAGCGACGTCAATACTGTCAAGCATCCCACCGTCTGCCGCTGGTCGAGAAGGTGGAACAGAAATGGACATGGACGTATTACCACTGGATTTGTTTGTTCTAGACATTGTTTTCGAACTTCTTGTGGAAGAGGCCTCAGAGAGTAGAATGAAGCGTTAGAGGTCTCTGTGGAATGCTCTCCTGTACCATATCAAATGCACCTGTCCGATCTGAAATAAGGGTTCACCGAGGCTTCGAGCGTCTAGTAGTAAACGTATGCGAGAAGGGGGGGCTTGAATTGGAAGAGAGGCGGAAGCGAAGACCAAAAAGACGGCAGAGAGATGGGCCTGGCGAGGAGATATCCAAGAAAGATGTCCCAAAGATTTCAGACGAAATACGTGTGGGTGCAAAGGGGTAGACGTCGAGAAAAAATAAAGGGGGGGAAAACCCCTCGAAGTGCACAAAAGAAAAGCAGCCAGTGGGGTTCACCAGTTATATGCAATTATGTTGGGTGGGGATGAAAAGAGAGGAGACAAGGCATGAGAAGAAAGAGACATCGAGGGGGGTCAGGGCAAGAAGAAAGAAGCCAAGTGCAGACGAAATTGGGCGATGGCTTGTGCTTTTGAACCCGTTGTCAAGAGGGTGTGCGGGTGGCGAGATGCAAGGAGCAAATAAATAGGAAATTCAAGTCCAATTCTGACAAAAAGCGGCCGGGAGAAACCCTGCTGAATAGTGACAGCTGGAGAGAAAATGTGAGAAAAAAGGACAGAGGCAAAGTAAGAGCGAGATTGGATGAACAGAACAAGAAAGAAGAGAGTAGGGGTGGCCCACAACGGAACCAGAGAGACGGAGCGTTTGGGCTGAGCTGGCAGGCGTTTGGCCAGGAAAGGGAATAAAGAGACGAGAGAGGACAAAGAGAAAAATCAACAAGAGTGAGGAAAGGCGTGTTCCTCGTCGGGTATGTTTTAACAGTAATAAAATCAAAACAAAAGGGGGGGAGGGGGAAGGGGTACATGGAAACTGCAGTGGCATAATTCAAAAAAGAAAAAAAGGGGGGGGGCAAGAAGCAAAACATACCCAGAAGGTGATTTCGGAACTGACAAAGGACACTTCGTCGACCAAAAAAGGAGAGAAGCCCAATGTACAAAATGTACAATTGTGATATACACGAAACGCAGGGAAGTGCAGAAGGGAGATGAGGAACCAGGAAACATAAAAATAGTGCGCCCAAAAGGCCGCTGTCGGTCTCTCTTAAACCCAATGTGTCAGTATCTGAAGAAAACACTGAGGAAGACAAAAGACCAAATAGAACTGAGGGTCAGAGAGGAAAGGCTGAAGACAGCAAACGATTAAGGATTGTTGGATTGACCGGGCTATGCCAGAAGCAGAGGGAGAGGCAGAGTCAAAGTAGTCCCACAAAGGTTGCTTCCGGAGCCACAGGCGATGACAGAAGGCGCTGAAAAACAAGGAGGCTGCAGAAGGGGAAAGGAGGTTCTGGCAAGGCATGTAAAGAAGAAGAGAGACAACGAACCGAGGGGGGCGATATGGGGGCGAAATTGAGGCACAAAGTGGCACCAAAGCTCTGTTGCCACGTTCAGAAAGAGTCTCATGGGGAGGGGGGAGGGGGGAGCAATGTACGTCCAACGATGTCGGCGAGGGATCAAAGGAAAAAAAAAGAAGGCGGGCATTCGAAGATCGACGACCAGCGGGGGCTCGCAGACAGTTTTGGAGAACAGTGTGCTCTCCAGCTCTCCTTAAGTACAGGAGGACAGCTCTGTGGGGGCCGAGCATGGAAAAAGAAAAGAAAACGAGATAATAGGAGGAGAAAGGTGACCAGCTTCGTGCTCCCCTTCCCCTCCCTCTGAAAAGAGGCTGGCTTGGAGACACCCATTCTGTTTAGGCCTGTGTCGGTCCAGCCTTTGCAGGGGGAAGATGGGTGGTCAGCCAAGATGCACATTGTATTTTTTTTGGCATAACTCCACGGCATCCAGACGTAGATGCTGCAAGGTGCATCTCGGGAGGCGAGGCCACACCGTTGGCCGCATTTTCTCGCGTGCGCGAGAAAGTCCCTCTGCCCTTGCGCCCTCTGCTGGTTTCCTGGGCCCCTTTCTTCCTGCCACGTTTGCATCTCGTGCGTTTCCAAGAAGAAAGAGAAAGAAAAAGAGAAAGAAAGCACAGACAATGGACCCCGACATCGCCGTTGTTCCTGTCGTTGGTGCCGCTGTGGGTTGTGTCTTTGCCGTCCACGGCGTTGTTCATGTCTCAATATACGCGTAGACAGAAAAAGGGGGGCGGAGAACCAACGACGTGCAGCACCTGGGAAGCAAAACACGAGCCAACACCATGCCCGGCGCATCATGGAGCCGGAATGGGCAAACGAGCAAAGAGAATGGGAGAAAGGGGGACGAAGAACAGGGGCAGGCCGCAACAGCAGGAAGGGGGCGAGCAGCGGTTTGTTGAGCGAGCGTTTGCACGCCCCTGCCGTCCGTTCCCAAACCCCGGTCCAACGTCCCCAGCTGCGGCGTGTCCCTGTCTTTCCTCTCTTTGCAAGGCTCGCTCGTGCCATCCCCTCCCACGCCTTTTTCACCATTGTCTGCCTTTTGGCTCTTGTTTGATGGGCTCCTGCCGCTGATTCCCTCAGCCCAAGCTAAGGGCCTTCTTTCACAGGCGCCCAACAGACACGCGACCCTCCCCCGCTCCCCCCCTTCCTCGCCGACTTTGTTGTCCCATGATGGGAGGGAAGGAGGGAGAAAGAATCCACTACAAGAGGGGGGGGGGGGGGGGGAGCAAGCACAGAGATAGACAGTGGGGGGTCGGTTGGTTCCGAATGCGGCGGCGATACACCCGCCAGCAGCAAAGGGAGAAATTATAGGACTAGGCGACCATTTGACAGACGTTTACTGTGTCGGGGTCAGGGCGCTTTGTTGACGTGGCCTGGCCGGAGGCTGGTTTGTTGTCGGTTGGCGCTTGGCAGGAGAGAAGGGAAAGAAAGACAAACCTATCGTCCCTTGCCTTGTGTGCATTATAGAGAGAACAGCGACACTTTCTCTCAAGGTATCATGACAAGGAAACAAGGAAACAACGCCGGTTGTCCTATTCCCCAACAGGTACACCGGTTCGCCTCTTGGCTCATCCCTTGTCTTCTTCTTATGCAGTTCCGCGCGAACGGTTGGGGCTGGCTGAGCGGCTACGATGCTCAATAGAGGAACTGTGCCCGCGTCGAGATCCAGGCCGGCCAGCCCTGGCGAAAAGGCAACGAAAGGGAAGCTAGATCCCGTGTCTCTCGTATGGGGGAGGGGGGGGGGGAAACTAGGTTGGGTTGGTCTTTTTGGGTTCATTTCTTTTTTTTTTGTTTTTGTTTTTTAACCCTTTTTTCATCTTTTGCCCTCTCGTTCTCACCCTGACATCAACACCTTTTCCCTCATCTTGCTTTCTTCTCTTCGAATATGGCCCCCCCTTTCCTCTCTCCATCCCGACCGGCTCCAAGTTTGCAAAGTCTGCAGGGCACGCACCTCTGGCCTCCATTGCCTGTTGGAAGGATATACCTCTGTCTCATTCTGCCAAGATGAAGGGTCTAATAATATTGGTTGGAGCGTGCCAGGAATACATAACGTCTGCGGCGGAACGTGGTTGATTGGTTTTTCTTTGTTGATTGTCTTACTTTGATTAGCGGAAGGACAGTATCTGTTTCCTTTTGTTTTCCCACCAAAGCACCGAGCCCCATCACACCTAGTTGCTTCTTTTGTCTTGTTGGTGAGACAGGCCCTTGTGTCTTCATATTCGTTTGTTTTTGGTTTGGTTTTGGTTTGTTTCCGCAAGACATCCGTCTTTGGCTCGTCTGTTGGTTATTCTGTTGCGTCTTCCTCTGTTCGCATCCAAATTCCGCGTCCTCCCTGCTGTTGGAGAGGGGTCAGTTAGTATGTACCTGGAGGGCAAGCCTCGCCGAGGAAAGGGAGGGGGCACGATCGTCCTTAGGAGCGGAGGAAATAAAGAGAGTCCCTCCCAGTCTAGCAAAAGGCGATGTAACGCATACAATGAAACCCAAAAACTCCCAAGAGGAATGACAAAAGGGGGCAAGGCCGAGAGCCATACCGGCGTCGCTTGGGACCAACAGCTTCTCAGGCATTGTCAGGGGGCTATCGATGACGGTGAGGCAAATCTCCATACGTCGTAGGAAAGGCAAAGGGGGCGCTTTCAGCCGGGAGCTGGGAATGTCATTCTGGACGGTAACCATGTCCCCCCTGCAACACTCCCCCCTTTTCTTTTGCCCACACTCGGAATAAAGCCGCGTCTGGAAATCCCGGCTGGCGATCGTCCCCAGACAGCTGGGGTGCAAGGACATTATTGTCGGTGAGCCATTCCACAGCCGTGCGACGACCGGGAGCCTGGTCAGCTTTGAAAAAAAAAATAGACAGAGGTGAGGGACAGTTGGAGAATGAGTGGCTAGAGGCGACAGGGAAGTCCCTGGCCGCCCGTACAGGCCAACCTACATGTCCTGCATGGGGTGGTGCCTCTCCTCCTTGCTGTCATCCCCTGCTGTTGGTTCCTTGCGCTGCTGTGTCACGAGAAAGAAAAAGAAAAAAGAAAGAAAAAAACGTACAGCAGCGGGTATTCGCTGGTCGTCACCGACCCAACTACTAATCCGCCGATCAGTGGTTTAACTAGGGGAGAGCGGACGGGATCCCGTGCTTTCCACTGTCTATGGCCGTACGTGGAAGAAACACTGCGACTCCGCTTTATATGGCGACGATGGCTGAACATTGCATGGCGATCTGGATGGAGGAGACACGGAGGTGGAGGACGGAGCATGAAGCGACTGTGGCCAGCCGGCTGCCCCCTTCGCCTGACATGTGTGGCACTTTCACCTTTGCGGCCATCCCTTGCGTCCCGATGCCAGGCTGGCCGTGGTCTAGATGCCCGGGCGTCCGTCACTTTCGTTGGTCGCGACTGGGGTTTTCTTGTTCTCTTGGATTGTTCAGCTGCTCCCCCTTTGTCTTTTGCGTCGAGGCAAATATCCCGGGCGCGATACTCTCTATATTGTATCGATCCGCACAGGCCTCGTTTCGTTCTCTGTTTCCTTTTAGTTTCCCATGCCCGTAAGAACCTATGTCTTGCCTGCCGTTTTGCATGTCTGCCAGTTCACGTCGGCCATGCCGAATCACATCGGTGTCTCTTTTGTTGGAGATGCCATCCCGGAGCCACAGAGCCTCAGCGTTCTAACTATTTGCGGCGTTTCTGGTGGTGGGATGCAGGGGGGAGGGGGGGAGGGGGGGGTTGACAAGAAAAGGGGCGGATTCCATGGACGTCTGAGGTGCCTGGATGCAAGCACGCCAGATTCGGTAACCAGAAGCGAGGCTCGACGAGTCGGAAGATTGAGACGAGGAAAAGAGAAGATGACGATAAATGAGGTGAGGGAGGGGGGAACCGCCGCGGGGGGGGGGGGGCGCGCCCCCCCCCCCCGCTTCGTCCTGGCTTCCCTCCCCTCCTTGTCTTCACACCTGACTTGGAAAAAAAGTTTAAGAGGGCAAGCCGAGGTCTGACTGGCCCCC